>JBAMBO010004314.1:0-24189 GCA_037044535.1 Lordiphosa magnipectinata | reverse complement strand
TGCGGATGCCCCCGCCATCTTCATCCTCGTTACCAACTACTTGGAAACCATTGTGAGCAAGCAACCTGTTCTGCAACTCTGCCTTTCTTCCACGCGTATCCAGCTCAAGCTCACTTAATTTAGCCCGGAGATCCGCCACTAGACAGTGCCAAAGTCTCCTCTCTGCTCATTTTGTAAACTTATATAACAATGTATCAAAACAAATAGTCAAATATGAATTACAAGACAGTAATACTCAGTGCATTTCAAACTTTGCCCATCTGGCCACACTCAATGACTGTTAAACTTGTTCACAATGAACCGCTTCTCAAACTGTTACCCTTAAGTCACTCTGCATTTACCTGCATCGATCAGATGGAGTGCTTTTAGTTACTGATTGAACCATGGCAGAAAAGCAAAAACGAAAGAGTCGTTTGGGAATGTTTTCGCATGAAGAAAAATTTCTTTAATTTTGGAGTTGAAAGAGCGTTTGAATAGCGAATTTTCGGCCCCTGGGCGGCCATCGGGTCACTGGGCTTGCGCAGGGGGGCCCAAAAACTCCTTCTCTCCCAATTTTAGGGTTAAAGTCGCCAATCATGATCTTTATGTCGGGATCGGGGCAGCGCTCATATAATTGTTCCAGGCGCTCATAGAATTCGTCTTTTATCGAAGCGCCCTTGTCTTCCGTTGGGGCGTGTGCAGAGATTAGACTAATATTAATTAATAAGGAATTAGTATCCAACTTTTGATTTGTCAAAAAAGTATTTGATGCGTCAGGAAGGTTAAATACATTTATTGACTTAAATATATAGGCTTCATTTGGATACATATTAATACGATTAAATATACTGCGTTTATTAACCCGGACGAACTCTCGGAGCGGTTTCAAACCATGAACGGAGTGAAACAAGGATGTATTTGCGCTGTACCTGGATGATCTTCCCGAGCACATTGAGAACACCAACATAAGGCTGTTATTGTACGCTGACGATATTGTCATCGTAGCGAACAATCCCTCAACACTTCAACTAATAATTGGAAAACTGGAGTTATACTGCACATTATGGGGCATGGAAGTAAATAAAATGAAGTCCGAGGTCATGGTATTCCGAAAAGGAGGCAGACTGTCAGCATTGGAAAATTTGACATTTCAGGCAGAACAGGTGAAGGTAGTATACGAGTACAAATACCTTGGAGTTGTTTTGACGCCAACAATGAGCTTCAAAAAACCTGTGGCAAGAACGAGAGAAGCGAAGGCGAGTGTAAACTCAGTGTGGGCCAAATTTTTAAACAAAGGAACCCTAAATCTAGCCGCAAAATGGCTACGCTGGCAACGCTATCAGCAGAACGGTGCAGTGTTATGGAGCTCAAATATGGGGAGGATAAATAAGCTACGAGGCAGATCAATCGATACAACGATATTTTATTAAGAGGATACTAAAGCTGCCAGACTGTACGCCGAATTATATTTTAGCAAAAGAGGCAGTACAAGAAGATGGGCACACTTACAGCTTAACTCTTCATCTTAAATACTTGACACGAGTACTATTTGAGTATGAAGAATCTCGACTTCCGCATATCCTAGCTAAGAAAATGATGCACAATAGCTTGGGATGATTTCTAAGCTTCAAGACATGTGCGTACAAAATGGAGTAACTCTGGAGAGATCGAAGGCAACATACAGCTTCTCACTGCGCTTAAAGAAGAGAGTCGAAACCAACACTTACTCAAGGCCGCAGGAAGCGTAGTGATGATATATAAAGATTTAAACCATGAGGTAGGACCTTCATACTGCAACGAGCTGTTCCGACAAACGGAAATAACCTGGATAATGATGGCGAGAGGGGATCTGCTATGGTTGAATGGCGGTCCAAGAAAGATGTGCTACAAATGGTCAAGAAAATCGCGAAATTTCCAAAGTTCTCATTTGAGTATTGATTGTCATAAAGAAGGGTAAACCGGCGGGTTAATAGGAGGAGTAGATCAAATGATCAAGAAAATCGCGAAATTTTCAAAATTTTCAAGATAACCATGAAGTTTGGATAGATGGCAATTGAAGACGCGTATATAAATGGATAGATCCAACTGTCCAAAAAGCTGCGAAATTTACAAAACTTTGCATAAGTTAGATTATAATGTAGATAGGTTAATTGACATGTCAAGTGTAGTGGCCAGAGAATCTCACAATGGTTAATGGTTCATATTTTGTTTACCGATAGTTACATATCTATCCTCTTTGCTCCTCACTAAAAGCAAAGCATAGATCAAAGCTCGCTCGCGCTTGGAATTATCCCGTTTGAAAGCTCTTCTTGCTTTTCGATTTCGCTACGCGTGTTCTGCTTAGCGACCACGATGTTCTTTTCTTTTTTGCTTTGAATGTGGCTGACGTGCATTGCACCGTCACGTAAATTTTGAAACAAAGTACAGCCCAAAAGTGTTTTACAAAATAAGAAAAGAAACTTAAACAATTCGCAAGTGCGAAATACGGCCTAAAGTGAAGACGCATAAGGGAAGCATCCCCGTGGAATATTCTCCACATTTATCTGTTTGTACTGGCGTACATACAGCATACACGGTTGCAGAAAATCTTCAGGCAGAAAGGTGATTTTTGATGGCTTAAGAAGGTCCAGTGCAGGTGCTTAATAAATTCTTTTCTTAGGGAAAAACGCTTACTTCTTGGGCAAGTGGCCAGCGCAGCACCCCCGCCTAGCGCGACCGCGCTTTTACTACATATGTACACACGTACATAGGTGCTGTGGCTGATGTCCATTTGCATACATACATACACACTCAGCAATTCCGCAGGCTGAGCGAGCTATATCGAGAAATCACTAGCCCGGCTCAGACTTGCACACCGATATTGTTCTCCTTTGGATAATTCTGGCCAAGTTGGTGAAGACAGTGCATCCAACAGAGAAGCGATTTTGTGGTTATGTTGGCGAATCCACCGTGAACGTGCATTGAGTTCCAGACACCTGCCTTTGCATACAAGTTATTGCCACAGATGTCAACCCCGGACATCAACCCAAAATCCAAACTAAAATTCCGCTATGCAAAACAAAGGCAAAGAATGCTGACCTAGCGTCTGGCCAATTTCCTGCACACGCCAAGTGCAGCTTCTGGTCAATTTCCTGCACACGCCAAGTGCAGCTGCAACTCCTGCCCAACATCGCCGTCATCAAATTTCTGCACAAGCCAAGTGCAAAACAATTCTAGGAAGCTTGCCCAACATCGCCGCCGCCAACATCGCTGCCGCTGCTGACCGCCGCAGCCGACGTCGCCGCCACAACCCACAGCGTAAGTAGGGCTAGCTTAATATAAGCAAATCAGTCTCAAAAAGTTATTAAATAAAGAAAGGTCTTGTGACCGCAATTAAAATTGTAATTTTTTTAAGTTTTATTCAAACGGAAATTTAACTGGCGCCCGAGCAGGGACCGACAGTCGTACGAAAGAGCAAAACGGTTACTAAGTACGCGACGCGACAACAGGGCAAAACGACCCTACGACGCGCACTGATCGGTTCGAAAATCGAAATAGAATCCCGGTGAGACTCGAGGAAATTAATTTTTCCTCCCGGTGCTTCGAAAACAAAATTGGTAACAGAACTTAATTGTTCAATTACCCATCGGTGGACCACAATCCTGTCAGGTCCGTCCGCAGGATACCTTCGCGGAGTGCTGGTCGCAGGATCCCCAGTAGGATACCCATATCTAAAAAGGATGAAATCCGGATCGCCAGGGAGGGTGGCCATATCATTTGTACTGTAAGTTAGTGATTAAGTGGAGTAATATTAACAAAAAAAAAAAAAAAAAAAAAAAATATCAAGAAACTACGAAAATAAAAAAAGGAAAATTTGAGAAAGTACTTGCGAAATAAAAATAATAAAATATTTGTGGAAAAGAGAATTTTTAAAAAATTAAGTAATCAAACAAAACGAAACGAAAATCTTTATTTAAAAATTAAAAAGAAAACCCAAAACAGTAAGTTAAGTGAAAGTTCAAGTGAAGTAATCCAACATTTTTCCAAAAGTCATCATTAAATATTTAACTCCCTCAGCTAAAATTTTATACTGAACAAAAGGTTACTTACTATCCAGCAATCATATTATTTTTTGGTTTACATCCGAAACGAATCTTTACCAGGTCAGAGAGAAGTTTTACGTAAAATCACTGGCAAACTAAATGGCCAATTCAGGCAATTTAATAAGACCCCCCGTGCTTAACATAGAAGAGACATTGAACGTATCCCAAGACGAACAACAGCAACAGCAACAACTACAGCAACTAAGACATCAACAAAGAATACAGGAAAGACAAACACAAAGACTGGCTGAATATTTACAGAATAGAAATATGGACAATCAGGAAGAGTTAACCAATACAGTGGCGGTTATATTATCCCAAATACTTCCAGGCATACTCAGCGAAATCAGTAATGCAAATCGAAACCCTTTTAACGTTACGGATCAGCTAATTGCTCCAGAGCACCGTGCAAACCTTGACGACTTAGATAGAGTACCAGATGTTGTGAAGTGCCTCCGAGAATTTTCAGGTAACCCATCGGAGTTCAGCTCCTGGAAAAAGGGAGTGGAGAGAGTTCTTAAAATTTATGAGGGTCAGGAAGGCACACCTAAGTACTTCGGTATACTGCATACCATCCGTAATAAAATTGTTGGTAGTGCAGACACGTCATTGGAATCATATAATGTTCCCCTAAATTGGAGTGCCATCTCCAAATGCCTCACTTTACACTACGCTGACAAACGGAACATGGGTACCTTGGAGTACCAAATGACTACTATTGTCCAGGGCAACAATCAAACGGTAGAAGAGTTCTACCAAGCGGTTTATAAACATCTGTCCTTGATCTTAAACAAGATAGGCTGCATGGAACTGTCAAAAGAATCCGAGCAACTAATGACCAAACTATACAGGGACAAAGCTTTAGACACTTTTGTTCGCGGTTTACGCGGAGACCTCTCACGTCTGTTGGGCATGAAAGAGCCCGCAGATCTTCCACAAGCCTTGCACTTGTGCCTTAAACTCGAAAACCAAGGTTATCGAGCAACCCATGCCACCACTAGAGCGCAGCCCAATGGGTTCCGTTCGCCTAATCAAAAACCCGTACCTATGCCTAGAATGCTAGGAGTAGGAAACACCCCATTCCGACAAAATCCGATTCCATTTATACCCCAAAGAAATTTTGTGCAACATGGTCCACAACAAAATTTCAGACCCTATCTAAATAATTATGGGCACCAGCACCAACAGATAGGCAACCAACGCCAAGGCGGATTTCAACAGCCGGTCGCACCACCTCGCCCAATGGGACCAAAACCTCATCCACGCCCAGAACCAATGGAGGTGGATAGAAGCGTGCAAACCAGGCAGGTAGATTACATGAATAGACCAAACTTTGATGTAGGGAAGAGACCACCCGGACTTTCACCAGAAGCGCCAAAAAGGCAAAGAAATTTTAATATTCAGTCGAACACAGACAACGGACAAGAGGGCTCTGATGAGGCATCCGTCAATATGAGTGAATACGAACAACAGGTAGCAGCCGCCGAGGCTCAAGCGGACTATGAGCAATCCCTTGCAGAATTCGTTGACCAAATCGACTTAAACGAAGACCCCGACGCTAATAGCCAAAATGACTACTCAGACATTCATTTTTTAGAATAAAACGCTCATCTCTACCTTACTTTGAATGTAGAGTAAAGGGGGGAAAAGTACTCAGAATCCTTATTGATTCTGGGTCAGACAATAACTACATTCAACCACAGCACGTAACGAATCCCAAAATAAACAATCAACCATTTGACGCTGTAACAGTAGGGGGCAGCATCCGAATTACACACCATAAAGAAGCTATTCTATTCGGGCAATCAAATCAAAAAATCAAATTTTTTCTTCTTCCCACACTAAAATCATTCGATGCTATTCTTGGATGGGATGACTTTAAGAGGTTAGGTGGGATAACTGATTCAAAAAAACTCATCATGACAATCAACGACCATATTAATGTAAAAATCAAAGAGGAGAAAGTAGCGGCGATAAATAATATCACCCTGAGAACAGATCACATGACTCGACACCAAAAGGGAAAATTGGACCAGTTAATCACAGAATACCCGAACTTGTTTGCAGACCCAAACGAAAAACTGACCTACACGACTAATGTAAAGGCAGAAATTCGCACAACCACGGATACACCAGTGTATTCAAAATTCTACCAATATCCCATGTCTTTAAAGGACGAAATCAATAAACAAATTCAAGAACTTCTAGACAACGGTATCATTAGACCGTCCCGTTCTCCATATAACTCACCAGCATGGATCGTTAGTAAAAAACCAGACTCTGCCGGAAATAGACAATACAGAATGGTTATAGATTACCGAAAAATCAATTTGCATACCATACAGATAGATACCCCATTCCCGATATAAACGAGGTACTTGCCCAATTGGGTAGCAACAAATTTTTTTCTGTTCTAGACCTAAAAATCGGGTTCCACCAAATACCGTTAAAGGAGTCCGATATGGAAAAGACAGCCTTCTCCGTTAACAACGGAAAATATGAGTTTACACGACTCCCATTCGGATTAAAAAACGCGCCTGCAATCTTTCAACGCGCACTCGATGACATTCTTGGTGAGCACATCGGCAAGATCTGTTTCATCTATATAGACGACATTATCGTCTTCAGCAAAGACGAGCAGTCGCACTTCGAAAATTTGAGTAAGATTTTTCAAACACTGCAGGAAGCCAATATGAAATGCTCGTTAGACAAATGCGAGTTCCTAAAAACAAAAGTAGAGTTCCTCGGCTTTGTCGTATCTGACAAAGGAATTGAAACAAATCCCAAAAAGGTAACGGCAATAGCCAACTATCCTTGTCCCAAGACACTAAAAGACCTTAGATCATTTCTGGGCCTTTCCGGTTATTACAGGAGGTTCATTCAAAATTACGCTAAGCTGGCAAAACCCCTTAGCTCTCTTTTGAGAGGGGAAGACGGACGAGTGTCCAAGAAAAAGTCTTCACAAAAAGCAATCCATCTCAATGAAGAAGCGCTAGAAGCTTTCAAAAAATTAAAAAGTAGTCTCGTCTCTAACGACATAGTTCTCCGATACCCGGACTTTAACAAAGAATTCCATTTGACTACTGACGCTTCGAATTTTGCAATTGGGGCTGTCCTATCGCAGGAAAATCAACCAATACACTTCCTCTCAAAACCGCTCTCGCAGGCAGAAGAAAACTATGCTACAAACGAGAAGGAGATGCTAGCCATAGTTTGGGCACTGAAAGTTCTGAGAAACTACCTTTACGGTAAAGCCAAAGTTAAAATCTTTACGGACCACCAACCTCTGACCCATTCCCTTAGTAGTTGGAATGGGAATGCCAGAATTAAAAGATGGAAATCTCTCCTCGAGGAATACAACTACACAATTTTGTACAAACCCGGTAAAGAGAACGTTGTAGCTGATGCGCTATCCCGAATTGAAATCCCCAGTCAAATAAATTCCGTAGCCTCGACCCAGCACAGTGCTGAGAGTTCATCCGACGACTTAATACCCAGCATTGAAGTACCTATCAATGCCTTCAAAAATCAAATTCACATTAACAAAGCTGACGTTACAGATTATACTTTTGACATACCGTTTCCGACCTTTCATAGACACACCATATCACGACCACAATATACCAGCAAAGACTTACTCGACATACTTAAGAAACATCTGAACCCCTCTGTTATCAATGGAATCAGAACAACGGAGGACATAATGGGCCAAATTCAAGGACTGTACCCAATATACTTTAGGAGCTATAAAGTCAGATTTACCCACATGAAGGTTGAGGATCTAACTAACGAAGCAGACCAAGACGAAGAAATCCTCAGGGTTCATAACAGGGCACATCGCAATTTTCAAGAAAATAAAATCCAGCTGTCAGAGAAATTCTATTTCCCCAAAATGAAGCAAAAGATAGCCAGACTGACAAAACAATGTAGGGTCTGCAGGGAAGAAAAATACGACAGACATCCTCCAAATCCGCAGCTAAAAGAAACCCCAATTCCAGAATTTCCCGGACACATAATTCATATAGACATTTATTCAACCGAAAAAAAACTTGGTGTTGACATCCATAGACAAGTTCTCAAAGCTGGCTCAAGGAAGAATAATTAAGTCTAAAGCAATAGAAGACATAAGAATACCTTTGAGAGACATTATTTTCTACTTTGGCGTGCCTAAGTACGTAGTGATGGACAACGAGAAATCACTTAATTCAGCCTCTATCCGATTCATGTTGAACGATCAACTCGGGATCGAGATTTTTAAAGCACCACCCTATAAAAGCACCGTAAATGGACAGATAGAGAGATTTCACTCTACGCTGTCCGAAATAATGAGATGTCTCAAAAGAGAAGAAACTCATAGAGATTTTCATGAGCTCTTAGATAGAGCCATTTACGAATACAACTATTCTATCCATTCAGTTACTAAAAAACGACCACTTGAGGTATTCTTCGGCAGGAACGTAACGACAAAACCCGAACAATACGAAAAAGCCAGACAGGACAACATTGACCGACTGAAACAAAAACAAAGTAGCGACCTTCAACACCACAATAAAAACCGGAAGACTATACTCGACTATAAACCAGGGGACGAAATATTCGTCAAGGTTAACACCAGATTAGGCTCGAAATTATCAGCCAGATTCAGGAAAGAAACAGTAAAGGAAAACCGAGTTACAACAATACTAACTAGTTCAGGGAAAGTCGTTCATAAAAGTAATATTAAGAGCAAATGATTAATTACAGGATATTGGTCGCCGCAGACGTAATACACGGATCCATTGACGTTACCAATTATACCGACGCTCAGACCGCTACCATCAACAAAGGAATTGGCAAGGTATGCGTATCCAATACGCGCATAGTCCATGTCATAGACCTGGAGTTAATCCAAAATACACTTGACAAGCTACAATACCACACGGAACAAGACCTAAAGACCAACAGTCTATATCATACCTTACAGCACGAAATATCCCAAACCTATGTTACCTTCCGCACCATAATTTCACCTAAAAAACGACATGCTAGAGCCATTAATCTTATAGGCTCAGCTTGGAAATATGTGGCCGGTAGCCCAGACCACGATGATCTGGTAATGTTAACCGAAAACATGAACAAGCTTAATTCGAATGACAATAAACAATTTATCATTAACAGACAATTAGAAGACCGCATTAATAAATTAACCAGAATCTCGAACGATCTAGGGAATTCAATCCGAAAAGATTCGTCTTTAAGTAATGAGATAGCTATAAGTTTTCAAAACCAAATTAGACTCATAAAAGAAGAGGTTATTAATATAAAGTACGCCATACAATGGGCAAAAACTAACGTAGTAAATACCTTTTTGTTGGGAGAAATCGAAATAAATACAATTAATGACCAATTTAAAAATAGTAATATGCCACCCCTATCTATTGAAGAAATGTTTGAATTTTCTGATGTGTCCATTTTACATAACGAAACCACTTTGCTTTACGTAATAAAAATTCCAAACTTAGAACAAATAGATTATCAAAATCTTCTGATAAAACCTATAGTAAAAAATAACATCATAATAAACTTGCCAGAAAAAGAAATATTTCAGAATCAAGGAAAATTGTTTGGAATAAATAAAGATTGTAAGACCTATAATAATGTCAAAATATGTAACAAGAATAGAATTATCGATTTAAGTAATACTACTTGCCTTCCTAAGCTACTTAGAGGAGAGAAATCGCTGTGTGAATTTAGCAACGCGGATCACGTCCCAGAAATTGAGGAAATTGGTAACGGCATCATCTTCCTGAACGACTTCAATGGCACCGTAAAATGGCAAGACGGCGTACAAATGCTTAAGGGCTCCTACCTCGTCAACTTTTGGAACGAGACAATCGTAATCAACAACAAAGAATTCAACAACATAGAACTGACGATAATGAAACCGGGATCACCCACCATACAGATTGCACCGACGGAGATCGAACGTCTCAAAATCCTATCCTTGGAGGCACTGGACGAACTGCACATAAACAATACGGAACAAATTCAAAAGCTACAAACACATTCGTCAATCAACAGGGTAACCTTAATAGTCCTGTTCATCACTGCAGTAATCCTAACCTCAGGACTACACTGTTATAATGGTAGAAGGAAGGAAGTAATTCTACAACTTGCACCAACTATTCCGAACGAAACCATCGAGATGCCAAAATTGCAACAAAACACTAACAGCACCCCAATCGAAGCTCCAAAGAAGCCAGAGCGCACCACGCCCTTTTCCTTCGGACCAAAATTCAACGACATTCCGTTCTTCTAGTGATCGCTTGAGGACAAGCGTCAATCAAAGGGGGAAGAGTTATTGCCACAGATGTCAACCCCGGACATCAACCCAAAATCCAAACTAAAATTCCGCTATGCAAAACAAAGGCAAAGAATGCTGACCTAGCGTCTGGCCAATTTCCTGCACACGCCAAGTGCAGCTTCTGGCCAATTTCCTGCACACGCCAAGTGCAGCTGCAACTCTTGCCCAACATCGCCGTCATCAAATTTCTGCACAAGCCAAGTGCAAAACAATTCTAGGAAGCTTGCCCAACATCGCCGCCGCCAACATCGCTGCCGCTGCTGACCGCCGCAGCCGACGTCGCCGCCACAACCCACAGCTTAAGTAGGGCTAGCTTAATATAAGCAAATCAGTCTCAAAAAGTTATTAAATAAAGAAAGGTCTTGTGACCGCAATTAAAATTGTAATTTTTTTAAGTTTTATTCAAACGGAAATTTAACTTACATATCGTACATACAGACGTCTCTCATTTTGGACACACACACATTCACACCGACCCTAAGTAGCTGTATAAAACAAAGACATACTAGATTTTTCTAGCACTCAGCGAGAGTGGAGTTGCCAGACTGCGTGAATTTCCTTTCGAGGGCTTCCCAAATAATTTCGAATCATGCTTGTTAATTGCGATTAACTTTTAATAATTCACTTTTGCGAATAATTTTTGCTCAATTTAATTTAGAAATCTTTACTGCCTTAACGGTAAAATAAGTGCATTGAACACTTTGTAAAACAGTTGGCATTTTCGTTCATATGAACATGAACTTTAATTTTAAAACTAAATGTTTAACTAAAATAAGTCGAAATAATCTTTAGATTTTATTTTATGACATATCAGCAGCTTCTCCACTTCCGTTTAAATTGGTTTTTTTTGCAGTCCAAATATTAATTTTATTAATCACAGCCTAGCAGCAG
Organism: Lordiphosa magnipectinata; assembly: GCA_037044535.1. NCBI lineage: Eukaryota > Metazoa > Arthropoda > Insecta > Diptera > Drosophilidae > Lordiphosa > Lordiphosa magnipectinata. Next base: position 12,894 of record JBAMBO010004314.1, on the reverse strand, counting down.
CTACGTCGAAGGGCCCTACGATCGTGCAGCGATGGATATACATGTGAGTTAAATTTGTAAGAAAACGAAACTGAATATAACTAAATCTAATGAATAGAACCAAGTGAAGTAAACTGATTTAAAACCTTACTGCGAATATAGCTGCTCATATCTCATATCTTAATTATTAGATTAAGTAAAAAAAAAAAGCCATGTGCCAATCCAGTTATTTTCTTTTGCAACTATGCTATACTTTTCATATACCTATATTTGAAATGCTCCTTGAAGTAATGAATACATAATGTTCTGTTAATAAATTTATATCTGTCATAACCAACATGCCTAGACAAAATCGAGTAATTTAGTTCTTCTAACATTGAAATAGGGGCAATTTATACATCAGCTCCGTGAATTGCCATGGTAGGGTGGGTGAAGACGAGCGTATGAACAACTACAACTGGTTCATACTTTAGGAAGAACTAAGGCTAAATCGTCAGCGCTAATTCTCAATACTGTGTCGGGACTATATGATCATAACCTTTGTGTTCCTTTTTTTTTTATTTTGATATTTGACTTATTTGAGTAGTTTCTGTAACGTGCACTTTATTTATTATGTTAATGTGCTTTGGGTATGTAGGAATAGGAAAGAACCCCGACCTCCGACGAGCAAGCATAGAGCGATGCATAGTGCACAAACCCCTACTTCCTGTACCCACTCGATGGCGTTGCCTCGATAGCAGGTGAACCTTTCACAAGTGTACACCGGGACATTACATAATTGGCGCCCAACGTGGGGCCACCGAGAGTTGCTAGAAAAATTTCTTAATGCGTTTAGGAATTGAATAGCTAATTCTTAGTTGCTTCACGATTAACAGCTCTGATTTATAAACATCCATAAATACAATTTTGATTTTCTAATGAGCTAGGACTGTCTGCTCTTGTAATTGTGTTAAATAGAGAGGTTCAGCTCCTGGATAATGCGATTTCGATTCGTAAAGTTACGGATCCATCGACCAAGATATGATCTGACGATTGGCTCATTACGCGTAAGGACGAGATTAGTACTTGTTCAACGATTTAACCTTTTATGTACCTGTTTGTCAGACCTTGGATTTAGGCAACTACAATTCGAAGAAATGCGGATTGGCCGACCAGTACTGATAGATAGTTAAACAATTTCTACATTTATATATATAGCAACCTTTTAATTCTGAGTAAGTGTATGGAATTGCTGGCTTTAGAGAAACTTTGAAGACCAGACCTACATTCAGTTAGTTTTCTTAGGAAGCAATGCAATAGTTGGCATTAAAATCAATAGTTATTGAGAAAGTCGACGTTTTTAGGAAGCTCGATATTTGTTTAGTGTTATGTTAGGTTTATGACAGATTTTTTTTGATGAATGATAATTAAAAACATGGGATTAGATAGAAGTACGGAAGATATTCCGTCGGCGCTCCAAGTGAATGAGCGAAATTGCGATATTTGCAACAAAATTTTATCTGCCGAACAGGTAACTGTTAATGCAGAATGTAACCACAAATTTCATGAACCCTGCCTAACCGCGTATCTTAAAACAGCTTCCGGTTGTCCTGTTTGTAATCGAAAGTTTTCATCCCAGTCGTTGACTTATTGTAAGTCAAATTCAGCAATAGAAAACAAAGAGGCAGAGACAGAAGCAAATAAAGTTCAGAAGGCAGTTGGCTCTGACGTGATTGTTCCCGGACCTAATGAAAAGCGCTCTGCAGGTCCTGGTAAAAACACTAGAGGTAAAGGAGCCACACCTAAGACAGGTATGACGACTCGCTCTATGAATCTTAACCAAAATCGACAAAACTATCACAAGGATGGTCAACCACCACGCGGTTATCCCTCCCAATCAGCACACCAAGAAGATTTAAGAGAGTATATTCATGATCAAATGCAAAGGCAGCAGCAAACGTTGCTGGAGCAATTGACTGCTCATATCAGTTCTTCAATGCGTAACCAATTCGCATCACTTAACCTGAACGGATCTTTATCTGAATTGGGATATAGGAGAGCTCACTCCAACTTAACAGAGCACAACAACAGATCTGAAACATCCTCGGGGGAAAATGACATATCATCTTATATCGACCCAGATAAAGCTGGGAAGATTATTCAGTCATGGCGAATAAAATTCGACGGAACCAAAGAAGTTTTGTCTGCTATCGAATTCATTTATCGTGTTCGCGCTTTGACTGAGCAAAGTCTCGGAAATAATAAACAGCTCGTGTGTGATCATATGTATCTGCTACTTGGCGGGAAAGCGTTAGATTGGTTCTGGCACTACCACAGGAAGCAAGATCCTATTACTTGGAAAGGGTTTTGTTCAGCTTTCCGCAATAAATATGAAGAAGTTGATACCGATGTTGACATCTGGCGTAGAATTGCTAAAAGGCGTCAGGGAGAGAACGAATCTTTTGACAATTATCAACTTGCTCTAGAAGATCTTACTAATAAACTTTCAAACGGTATCTCCGAATCCGAATTAGTAAAACTTTTGATAGACAACGCAAAAACTTCCTTAAGACATGAGTTGTTGCATCTCAATCTTAGAAGTTTAGGTCGTGTGCACGAAGAAGTTCGGAAACATGAACAGTTCTACGGCGATACTCGGAATGTCAATTTTTGACCTCAATTTAGTGCTCGGCGTAATATCTCTGAACTTATTCATAATGATGATTGCGAACCACAGATCTCGGAAATACAACGTAACAAATTTAAATGTTGGAATTGTGATCAAATCGGTCATAGATATGAGGATCGTATAGAACAACGACGTATTTATTGTTACGGCTGCGGGGCCAGGGATGTGTTCAAGCCGAAATGCAAAAAGTGTAAGCCTTCGGAAAACCGGCTGAAGGATGCGCAAAAGTCCACCCAATAAGCGCATCCGTCATCACTACAACCCAAGTCGGTATACAAACCGATGAGTCGAACTTCTGTTCAACAAACAAAGGTTCCGATCCCTTTTATATACCTTTCCATATTAGACTAGCAAACTATAATAAAGTTAGAGAACGAATTTTTGGCGACTTAAGCCATTTTCATAGTGTAAGTAAACCAAAGCGCTCGACTTTGCGGCTAAGGCGTTATTGGAAGGAAATTTCGTCCACACGTAACAAATTGCTTGCTTCGATTTTCTGTAGTGAAGATAACAGACTCTACACAGAGATACTAATCGAAGGCAAATCTTACGTTGCTTTACTTGATTCAGGCGCGACTATAAGTTGCATTGGCAACAAAGCCGCTCAAGACCTACTTTCTAATCCTTTGACACGGAAAAGTTCCGGCTATATTAAAACCGCAGATGGAAGCAAATGTTCCGTTGTCGGCTAAGCCTGTCGAATTCTTTATCATACCTGCTTTGAAACAAGAAGTATACTTAGGTATAGACTTCTGGAGAGATTTTTCCTTGCTAGGAAACCTCAGCAATTCCCAAGTTGCTGAACTTGACAACAGTTCCGAAGACCGAGAGGAGGAGTCTGCAAAACTGCATGTGCTCTCATCCGCAGAACAAAAACGCTTAACAGCAGTGATTGAATTGTTTACCTCTTACAAAAGAGAAGGCTTAGGTAAAACTAGTTTAGTATCGCACTCGATAGACATGGGCGATGCCAAACCAATTAAGCAGAGACATTGGCCTGTTTCTCCAGCCATAGAAAAATTAATGTTTTCTGAAGTAGATAACATGCTTGCGTTGGATATTATAGAACCATCCAATAGTCCCTGGATTAGTAATTGCGTTTTGGTCAGGCGAGGCGAGAAAAACCGATTGTGCTTAGATTCAAGGGAAATTAACAAATTTACTCGTAAAGATGCATACCCGCTTCCGCACATTGACGGGATTTTAAGTCGCTTACCTCCAGCACGTTACATATCCGGCATAGATATGAAGCATGCCTTCTGGCAAATACCTTTAGACCAGGATTCCCGGCAATATACTGCGTTTACAGTACCGAATCGGCCACTGTACCAGTATAAGGTCATGCCATTTGGTCTATGTAACGCACCGCAAACTCTATGTCGTTAAATGGATCAAGTCATACCTGCACATCTTCGCACAAGAGTTTTCGTCTATTTAGATGATTTGCTCGTGTTGTCAGAAGACTTTGATTCACATTTGATTCTTTTGCAAGAAATCGCTTTGTGCTTGCGCAAAGCTAATATAACGATCAATGTGGAGAAGTCGAAATTCTGTTTGAAAGAAATTAAATATCTCGGCTTTATCATAGGCGATGGTCAAATCAAAACCGATGCGCAGAAGATTCAAGCTATAAATGAATTTCCTGTACCGGTAACGGTAAAGCAGTTGCGACGATTCCTTGGTCTATCCGGCTGGTATCGACGTTTTGTCGCGAACTATGCTGGCGTGAGTTTTCCATTGACCGAATTATTGTCGAAAAAGAAAGCATTCAAGTGGAACGAGGCCGCTAATAAAGCATTTTCCGATCTCAAGGCTCTTTTGACATCTGCTCCTATTTTAGCAACTCCTATATTCGAAAAGCAATTCATTTTGCTATGCGATGCCAGCTCATATGGGCTCGGATGCGTCCTGGCACAGAAAAACGATGAAGGCGTCGAGATGCCAATCGCGTATATGTCAGTGAAGCTGTCCAAGGCTCAGCGAAACTACACCGTAACTGAGTTAGAGTGTTTGGCGGTAATGAAAGGCATAAAGAAGTTTCGACCGTACATTGAAGGCCAAGACTTTGTTGTTGTCACAGACCACGCTTCACTGCGCTGGTTGATGCAGCAAAGAGACTTGTCGGGACGGCTAGCAAGGTGGTCCATTATGTTGCAAGGATTTGTGTTCAGAATAGAGCATAGAAAAGGTTTGCAAAATACCGTAGCCGATACGTTATCACTGCAAGACGAGGTGAATGAATTTAGTGAGGATGCTCCTAGCATCGATTTAAAGTCCGAGCATTTTCGAAGTGTCCATTATCTCGACTTAATTGAACGTATTGAGCAAAGTAAAGAACGTCTTCCAGATTTGAAAGTGGATGATGGATTTGTCTATAAAAGAACAGAACCAGCTTCCGGTGACAAGTTGCAAGAGCACAGTTCGTGGAAACTCTGGATTCCTGCTGATCTAGTGCAAGAAGTATTGAAAGGTGCTCACGATTCTCCCTGCTCTTCGCATTGTGGAATGGGTAAAACTGTAGAGAAAATAAAGAGATATTTCTTTTGGCCTCGAATGGTAACCCAAATCCGTAATTACATTGCGAATTGTGAGGTATGTCGGCAGACGAAAAGCCCGAATGTAACTTTAAAACCGCCAATGGGCAAACCGTTTACATCAGAGCGTCCCTTTCAACGCCTTTATATTGATCTGCTTGGTCCTTACCCTCGGTCGAAATGCGGTAACATTGGTTTATTAATAGTGGTGGATCATAGTACCAAGTTTCACTTTCTATGTCCATTAAAGAGATTTACTTCTCCTAAAATATGTGACTTTCTTGAGAATTCCATATTTTACACTTTCGGAGTTCCCGAATCGGTGTTGACAGACAACGGATCCCAGTTCCGCTCGGGATATTTTGAGAGTTTCCTTACACGCTTTTCTATTAAGCACGTTTTGACTGCAGTCTATTCGCCTCAAGCTAATGCTAGTGAGCGTCTCAATAGATCTGTGTTGGCAGCTATACGTTCCTTCATAGGTAGCGATCACACTAGTTGGGATCAAAAGTTAAATCAGATAAGTGCCGCTTTAAGATCAAGCGTCCACAGTAGTACAGGGTTTTCTCCATATTTTTTGACCTTCGGACAGAATATGATCTTAAATGCTAAGGACTATGAATTGCTTCGGAAATTGACTATGCTTGATGACGACACAAGAATTGAGTATCCAAATAATGTGCAAATTGCTCGTAACTTGGCTAAAGAAAACGTGGCCAAAACACACGAAGCTAATGCTCGCGTGTATAACCTGCGTAGCCGAAAAATTCAATTTAAAGTTGGCGACGACGTTTATGCTCGCAATTTCTCGCAAAGTAATGCTGCTAAGAAATTTAATCACAAATTAGACCTTGTATTTATAAAAGCACAAGTGACGAAGAAGCTAAGTCCTTTGTACTATGAACTGAGTAACTCGAATGGGAAAATCTTGGGAGTGTACCATCTTAAAGATATACAGACCCGGCGAAAATAGATGGCCTTTTTCAGATAATGTCTCTTCGTTTACCTAGTGACATTATCAGTGGTGTAGTGGCCAGAGAATCTCACAATGGTTAATGGTTCATATTTTGTTTACCGATAGTTACATATCTATCCTCTTTGCTCCTCACTAAAAGCAAAGCATAGATCAAAGCTCGCTCGCGCTTGGAATTATCCCGTTTGAAAGCTCTTCTTGCTTTTCGATTTCGCTACGCGTGTTCTGCTTAGCGACCACGATGTTCTTTTCTTTTTTGCCTTTGAATGTGGCTGACGTGCATTGCACCGTCACGTAAATTTTGAACAAAGTACAGCCCAAAAGTGCTTTACAAAATAAGAAAAGAAACTTAAACAATTTGCAAGTGCGAAATACGGCCTAAAGTGAAGACGCATAAGGGAAGCTTCCCCGTGGAATATTCTCCACATTTATCTGTTTGTACTGGCGTACATACAGCATACACGGTTGCAGAAAATCTTCAGGCAGAAAGGTGATATTTGATGGCTTAAGAAGGTCCAGTGCAGGTGCTTAATAAATTCTTTTCTTAGGGAAAAACGCTTACTTCTTGGGCAAGTGGCCAGCGCAGCACCCCCGCCTAGCGCGACCGCGCTTTTACTACATATGTACACACGTACATAGGTGCTGTGGCTGATGTCCATTTGCATACATACATACACACTCAGCCATTCCGCAGGCTGAGCGAGCTATATCGAGAAATCACTAGCTCGGCTCAGTCTTGCACACCGATATTGTTCTCCTTTGGATAATTCTGGCCAAGCTGGTGAAGACAGTGCATCCAACAGAGAGGCGATTTTGTGGTTATGTTGGCGAATCCACCGTGAACGTGCATTGAGTTCCAGACACCTGCCTTTGCATACATATCGTACATACAGACGTCTCTCATTATGGACACACACACATTCACACCGACCCTAAGTAGCTGTATAAAACAAAGACATACTAGATTTTTCTAGCACTCAGCGAGAGTGGAGTTGCCAGACTGCGTGAATTTCCTTTCGAGGGCTTCCCAAATAATTTCGAATCATGCTTGTTAATTGCGATTAACTTTTAATAATTCACTTTTGCGAATAATTTTTGCTCAATTTAATTTAGAAATCTTTACTGCCTTAACGGTAAAATAAGTGCATTGAACACTTTGTAAAACAGTTGGCATTTTCGTTCATATGAACATGAACTTTAATTTTAAAACTAAATGTTTAACTAAAATAAGTCGAAATAATCTTTAGATTTTATTTTATGACATATCAGCAGCTTCTCCACTTCCGTTTAAATTGGTTTTTTTTGCAGTCCAAATATTAATTTTATTAATCACAGCCTAGCAGCAGCTACGTCGAAGGGCCCTACGATCGTGCAGCGATGGATATACATGTGAGTTAAATTTGTAAGAAAACGAAACTGAATATAACTAAATCTAATGAATAGAACCAAGTGAAGTAAACTGATTTAAAACCTTACTGCGAATATAGCTGCTCATATCTCATATCTTAATTATTAGATTAAGTAAAAAAAAAAAGCCATGTGCCAATCCAGTTATTTTCTTTTGCAACTATGCTATACTTTTCATATACCTATATTTGAAATGCTCCTTGAAGTAATGAATACATAATGTTCTGTTAATAAATTTATATCTGTCATAACCAACATGCCTAGAAAAAATCGAGTAATTTAGTTCTTCTAACATTGAAATAGGGGCAATTTATACATCAGCTCCGTGAATTGCCATGGTAGGGTGGGTGAAGACGAGCGTATGAACAACTACAACTGGTTCATACTTTAGGAAGAACTAAGGCTAAATCGTCAGCGCTAATTCTCAATACTGTGTCGGGACTATATGATCATAACCTTTGTGTTCCTTTTTTTTTTATTTTGATATTTGACTTATTTGAGTAGTTTCTGTAACGTGCACTTTATTTATTATGTTAATGTGCTTTGGGTATGTAGGAATAGGAAAGAACCCCGACCTCCGACGAGCAAGCATAGAGCGATGCATAGTGCACAAACCCCTACTTCCTGTACCCACTCGATGGCGTTGCCTCGATAGCAGGTGAACCTTTCACAAATGTACACCGGGACATTACACAAGATCAAGCGGTCCAAAAATCCGGATATCTACAAAATTTTATGATTAGTTCCGATTGTCATGAATATTTAATAGTGGGCAGTTAAAGACGTGTCAATAGGAGGTGTCGGTCAATCGGTTTAAAGAAATTTTAACATTTGCGAAATACTTATGTTAGTTCAGATTGACACGAAGATTGGTTTATAGACGGGCAAATAGGAGGTGAAGATCATACGAACCAAAAACTCGTGAACTTAGAAAAAAAATTTAACGAGTTTAGATTATCATGAAGATTTGATAGATGGCAATTGTATATTATGCTTCACTTCTTCGTATTGTGTTTAAAATTCTAAAGGGGGCGCAGCAACGCACTCCGGGTGCCTGGTATGTAAACATGTATTGCTAAACAGTTTGATGGCAAATCTCTTAGCCATTTTTGAATTAAAATGTGTTTTTATCACTCATTTTCGGCATTTATATTGATTACAAGTGGAATTGGTGAAGTTGATTTTCAAGTTCAAACAGATCTGCAACAAAATAGGAAAATGGTTAGCACTGAAACATTATGTAATTTCAAAAAAACATGTTTTTCGCATATTCTGCATATTTTGCATTTTTTTTATGCAGATATGCAATTTAGGCAAAATTGTTTTTAGCGGACTTAGATCATTGATCAATAAAAATAAGATGTGTGCAATCAGAACTTAAATCGGACATGCGGTTCAAAATATGCAAATATGCAAAATCCGATGTCTAGTGATCATCTACAGGATTTGCACAAGTCCCAATGTAGAGGAAAGCTTGCGTATTATTCTCGCTGTGATGTTTGTGTTGTAGTTGATAAGTCCGTAGCACTGAGCATGGGCACCAAGTATAGATTTGCATAGTTGCGTCGATGGTAACCTCGCGTTGAGGCCGTTGCTTCGAGTGGGCGTCGACAAGCAAGTTCGCGCAAGCAGGGTTGAGGTTGCAGAATCAATAGTACTGGGTATTGTACCCCGAGTAGAGACTTTCGATTGCCACGCGTTGTGAACTTTCTATTTCCACTCGCTGTTTACTTTCGTTTGCCTCGCGTTTTTGACTTTCGTTTGCCACGCATTACGGAGAGACGGACATGGCTATATCGACTCGGCTGTTAATGCTGATCAGGAATATATATACTTTATAGGGTCGGAAAGGATTCCTTCTCCCTGTTACATACTTTTGCACAAACTTAATATACTCTATGTACCTTCGGTACAGAGTATAAATATGCATCGATTAGTTTCTGCTGTTGGAGTGAGTAGAATCACTTTAAAGTAGCGAGCTATTTCTTTCATACGTGCTCCCGTATCATGATACCTCAAATTGGATATTATTATGCCGCATCACTTAAGTTTAGGTGGAATATTATTTAAAATTTATAGTTGATCAGGGAACAAGTTGTTCTGCTGGACACAGTCACACAAGCAAATTTACTGTATTTTTATTAAGCTATCAAAAAAAAAAAAACGCTTAAAAAACCCTCCCTTACTGCCTTTACAAAATAGTCTTATAGGATTTTTAAGAGATGGCGTCACTAGTACTAAATCGAATCGGACAATGTTGCAACCAAGGCTTTCTTTTTTAGTATGTATCGTTTCGTTGAAGTGTAAACAATTTAGTTTTTGTGAGCGCCGAATAAACCAACAAAACACATTTTGCGTTAGGTTTTTGAAGGCCCTGATTTCATATTTGGCAAGTGTTTTAGGTGAATCCATACATTCTGGCAGAGGTTCGTTAATATCAGTCAATTTTTAGATGTAGCTCCCATTAAAAATTAAAGACTTAAAATATATGAGGTACATCTCTAAAAAAAAAAATTTGGTTCCGCATGTGGATAAACAGCTACGTAACAAGTTTAGGGACTTCCGAAAAATTCGCCTTGTTTTTAAAATTGCCTTGGTATTTTGAAAAATTTTCTAATAACCAGAAAGTTTTCTTGAACTTCGGAAAATTTGCCATAACAAATAAAGGAAAGCTAACTTTGGCTCAACCGAAGTTAATATACCCCGGAAACTTGTTTAATTTATATAAATAAAGGTTTTAAATTATTTTCGTAGAACATTCTTAGCTGAGTTATTCTTTAAACATTTGTTTGCCAGTTTTTTATATGGCTGCTGTACGATATATTCATCCGATTTTGAGTTATTTCCCAATCTTAGCAATAGATGGCGCCACTTGGTTCAGATTTTTAGTTACGAGGTTTTAATGTGTAACTTACTTTATTGAACATAACTTAAGCTAACAATTATTGTTGAGTCAAACGGAGCGAAGCGGGCGCGTGCCGCCTTGGCGGGAGCCAAGCCAGAAACTGAGCGCCAGGGATGGCGCGTGTTATCGTTCTGCTATCGCGTCAGGGATGGTGCTCGATAAATGGTATGACCAGAGGTGGCCAGGGCTGCCACAGTGCTCCCCCCTCCAGAGACCATGTGGGAACAAATGATGTTCAAGTTTTGAGTAAAGCTGGGATGAATGTATGTCCGGGCATCCAGCATCTACTGGATTTGTACAGGTCCCAATGTGGAGGAATGCTTGCGTATATTTCTCGTGGCAGCCCTGGCCACCTCTGGTCACACAATTTATCGAGCACCATCCCTGACGCGATAGCAGAACGACAACACGCGCCATCCCTGGCGCTCAGTTTCTGGCTGGCGTCCGCAAAGCGCTGCGGCGCGCCTGCATCGCTCCGTTCGACTTGACGATAATTGTTAGCTTAAGTTATATTCAATAAAATTAGCTACACATAATCCTAGTAGCTAAAGTGGTGACCAGCGACGATTGAAAAACAACAAACACGCAACTTCTGCAACAATTATCTAATGCGTGAAACATTACGACCGCAAATTCACACTCACATACAGTGACGCCGTTGTGAAATTCATTTCGAAGAACAGTTTTCGATCAGCAAATTCAGACAGCAACACGGTAACTGAAGACGAGCGCTATTTCGACAGCCATCCAAATCCTCAACAGCAGCCAGCCAGATCCTCACCAGCGGCAACGAAGCCATCTCGATGTTTTTTTGGGCATTTTGTCACACACACACACACGACAAACGCCGCGACAGGGCGGCACACACATACACACATGCTCACGGCGTCTCCAGCATACAATCACGAATTTTGGCGCGTCGCCGGCAAAGTACACACACACACACAGACAGTATCTCCCAGCGAATACACACAAATACAAACAGCAATTTTTTGTGCAATTGAAACCGACCGTTGTCCACGCATGTAGTCCACCGACCTCCTGTCTGTCGCCCCTTACACGTCGAGCTGTCCACATCCTGCTGCAGCCAATGCATTCCACGTCAGGCTGTCCACGTGTGAAAACGTCCATCGCCCAGCCTGCCCTACGCGCCATATCGACTCATCAACTAACTAGATGTAACCGATCTCACGTTGGTCAAGCATCCGACCAATTTGTTAGATCTTACATTGTACGCAGCCTGCCAGACGATCGATCATACTTATGGAAGTACGTCGCACAGCTGAATTCGGATCTTCATCGCATCTTTCATCATCGCCGATGTTCATGCACAACGATCCTCATACCTAATCGACCGCAAGCAACCAGCTTCAACTCGAGACGCTCTTTGTTTGGCAATTGATGCCAGCCTGAGTTTACCTTCAAGTTCTCGATTCCACCACGAAAGTCCTTAGCGAGAGGCACCACAAAAGTCCACAACGAGTGGCAAGCGAAAGTCCACAACGCGTGGCAATCGAAAGTCTCTACTCGGGGTACAATACCCAGTACTATTGACTGCAACTTCAACCCTGATCGACCGAACTTGCTTATCGACCTACAATCGAAGCAACGACCTCAACGAGAGGCAACCTCAACCCAGCTTGGGCGAACTTGCTTGTCGACCATCACTCGAAGCAACGGCCTCAACGCGAGGTTACCATCGACGCAACTTCTCCAATCTGTACTCGGTGCACATGCTCAGTACTACGGATTCACCAGTTGCTATACTCAACGGAAGCGATTCATCGACCCAACTTCGACACAATCATCACAGCGAGAACTATACGCAGGCTTTCCTCCACATTGGGACTTGTGCAAATCCTGTAGATACCCCGGACATACATTCATCCTAGCTATACTCAAAACTTGATCATTCGTTCCCACATGGTCTCTGGAGGGGGAGTACTGTGGCAGCCCTGGCCACCATCCCTGACGCGATGGCAGAACGACAACACGCGCCATCCCTGGCGCTCAGTTTCTGGCTAGCGTCCGCAACGCGCGGCGACGCGCCTGCATCGCTCCGTTCGACTTGACGATAATTGTTAGCTTAGGTATTATTCAATAAAGTTAGTTACACATTAAAACCTCGTAGCTAAAGATTTGGACCAAACTTACCAAAACTGTGTGGAAACCGATAATATTCATAGCTGGAAAGTATAAAGACGCTACCGTTGAAAGCAAACCAGTTTTTCTCACTAGAAAGACTTTTTCCACCGATCGTTCCTATGGCAGCTATAGTCCATAGTCATCCGATTTGGATCAATCTTGGCATAATTGTGTGGTTGCATAAAATATTGATCAGTAACAAGTTTGGGAGCGAAAGTTTTTCCTACTAAGACTTTTTTTCAGATATAACTTTTGTATGGCAGATATATATATATAGTTGGCC
>JBAMBO010004310.1:0-10316 GCA_037044535.1 Lordiphosa magnipectinata | reverse complement strand
TATGTTTCCTGCCCCAAACGTTGGGCGCCATACCAGGCCATGATTGTGTTAGTTTTCGCTGCCATTTTTTCATGTTTACTCGTTTATATTTTCAAGCAAATGATGCTCGTGAGAAATGTTCGCCTGGTTAGTGGGCAAATGAATTCTGGTTTGACAAATTTGTTCGTCGAACAAATTCGTGTGTGGATGCCCTGCTTTAAAAAAATAATTCGAGAACAATTTAATCTCAATCCAGGATCATTTTAAGCAAGTTCGAGATTGTTCTTGAACTCGATATGTAATATTGATTTGATCCCAGGAAAGATACCTCTCTTCTTCCTATCCTCCGCCATATTCCATAGGATATCCTTATACACTTCAAGACCCACACCAGTTTTGGTTTATTTAAAACTTCTGAAAAACAAAGAATTATTAAAATTTATTCGGCTCAACTGGGATTCGAACCCACGAACACGAATGGAATGGCATCTCATCGGTCGTGAGCGTTGCCATCGTTTGTTGCCGCATGTCAAAAACGCTACTCAAACCAGGGTTTCCCAAGCAGAGAGCGCAAAAATGTGACTGTGTCTCTCTCTAACACACAGTGATGCATGACTTCGCCAAGCATTCGGTGTGATTTGGCGAGTATGTTCGTGCCCCAGGATCTCAAAGGGAATTGAACTAAGCACATTTGGAATGATACAAGTTCGACAGGCTTGGGCCATTCCTTGAAAGCTTGAATTGTGTCGAATATCATGTAAGTCGCGATTGAATTTTCAAGCTCATGCCGGGCTTTCTCCAAAATTAAAAATACTGAAAAAATCCTGACGTTTTTTCTTTTCTGTGTACTTCATGTGGTCGGAGATGCTTCCTTCCATCTTCTTCTAATATACCCTCTACAAGGGTATAAAAAGTTGAAAGTGCCAGATCTGTAAGGCGCATTTCTCAGCCATCGCGTTAAATTAGTCAAATCATTAACTATATTTTATTAGATTGCTCTCGACGCTTTCGGAATTGACAAGGTTATAAACAAGCAGACAGTCCATGCGCGGGTTATATCAATTTAAGAGTGCTGCTTTGCGGGCGCGAGGTCAAGAAGAAAACTGATTTGTTGATTTGTTTCCAATATATTTCGGATGCACTTCGGCATCCGTCTTCAGGGATACTACAATCAATTTAATTGAGATAGAATAGCAAAAAGCGGTTTTTGGGCCATTGCTTCAGATTTTGTGGGTGCTAGGAAAAAATCCAAGTATGAGGAAATGCTATACTCGACTAGCCCAACAATATGAACTGGGTCCCGTAAAAAGTATGTGCAAATTTTTATATTTTTTGTAACACTGTTATTAAAGCTGACTTACCCTTTGCATCCTATCAATTTCCTGCCGGAGGAATATGTTCATTGAACTTGTAGCCCTCGCTGCAACGAGATGCTGTTTGACATCAAATAAATCAAATGTTGCTGGTGTTTTGATTAGCATCTCTCGTACTTGTCGTGCCACAATATCCTCTCTTGTCTCTCCAGTACCAGCAGAAGATTCTATAGAGAAATCATAAAGCACATATATCATAGAATAAATGGCAGATACTTACCTTTCGGTTGAATGGACATAATTTCTTCCAAAATGTTTCGCAGTGTGTTCGATTGGTAAGTTATCTCCGCATTTGAATGGAACCCATATACTTGAAGTGGATCTACATTAGCCATTTCATAAATAGCGGACAAGTATGCCTCCTGCTCTTTAAAGCTATACACTATGTAGCCTTTAAAAAATTTAAAGTTCTCTTCGAAAAGACCATCATGGAACCACACACGGGTGAACGTGTTTAGCAGCCGCTTATCATAGTCATCAGTCACCCGACCACCATATTGTACTTCGCCCAGCATATATCGCACTGTTACCCAACTTACACCCTTTCCCTGTTCTAGATCGTCTAGATGATTTTGGACAAATAGACAACTTGCATACCAATCGGAAGAATTGAACTCATAGGGTATATTCCATCCTAGTGGTCCAAATTTCCGTCGTTCTTGCACCACCGTGTGAAGAAAGGAAATTGAAAAGACGAGTGGTAGGTAGAATGGTGATTGTGAATAGTCCAGAAAGTCCTGCGAAAAATTTGTATATGTTCGCTTTAGTCCTGCACGTATACCCGCTGGAGGTTCATTCGTAAATTTCAAGGCCATTTGTAGTAGCGTGATGGGAAACATCGGATGTGGCTCGGTTGTTATCCAGATTCGAAAATACGGGTTCACAGATGCATCTTTACCCTGCCTCTCAAGTTCCATCAGTTGTAATGTTAGCTCTACCATATAGTCCAATCCCAAATGACAGTTTTGCAGAAGCACCCATCCACCGACATCGAGGCAAGCTGTAATTAGCTTACGGGCGTGGATTTCTTGACCTTGTCCCATGGATATTGGATGACACTTTAGCTCATTTTTCTTAGCAAGGAGTTCAATATTCGATGAAGGATCTGAGCCCAGCGACAAAAAGCATACAATTGGCATAAGCTCTCGACTTTCAGATAGCAGCTCCTCGAAATTCAAAACAACAGGCTCTGCAAAGCTTTCACCCAATGAATGAGCAATGTATTTTCGGCTCTGAGCAATCGTTCGATCCATACACCACGATCGTATGAGAAGCATTTTTCGGAAAGGATCAAGGGTATTGAATCCATCAGGAATTACTTCATTCTCGGGGGCATCTTTTTTGTACCAAGTAAACCAGGGTCGCTCATTTCCACTTATTTTAGTTAAGATGTTAGCAAATGGTGAGAGATTTGCGAGTTGTACAAGATTCAGCCAAGCTTCGTCTGTCAGCCAGCGAAAAGGAACAGGTGGACAGTCATTAAGATTTAATGCCGCGCCGCCTTTAATAAATGTCTGAAACTCATCAAATGTGATTATCTCAAGTTGACGATCAATGCTCAGTGCCATCAAAAGGACAAGAAGAAATTTATCTTTTTCATAGAGGCCATGTGACCTGTAACGGTAAATTTCAAATGTCAGGTAGTTTATAATTCTCCTTATGCGTTTCTGTGTTATGTGGGTCTGGGCGGAATTATGCATGGACGCATCGAATCTTTCTAAGAACTGAACAAGTGATGTCTGGTACATATTATTTACCATTGCCATGCTACACACCAGGAAATACAAAACGCTTCCACGGGTGGCAACAACACGGTACTCCTCACGAGCAGCATTTATCTTAGCCTCCGTTACTTTGGCTATCTCAATTTTCTCTTTCACTTCCATAGCAGTATTTTTACTAGTATTAAGTACCTCGATCACTGTGACATCATCTAGCAAGCTTCCCTGAGTTGTTGAAAGCTTGTGTAATAAGTTTGCTTCTAGTTCCTTCATTTTTTTCATATTTCCAGTTACCGTCTCAACTAATTGCAAACGTTCATCTTCAAGCTCTTTTCGTTCAGTAAGAATAACTCGACCCAGCAGTTGATCTTCTAGCCCTCTCATGGTTACGGTAAAGTCAATAATTGATGTCCGGGCGAATATTTCCGGTGTATATGCTGGATTTGGGAGCTTTGTTGTAATATAACACCTAAATGCAGGGTTCCAATCAACTTCCTTGTCACCTATTTTGATTTTATACTGCGTGCCAACCTTGAGAAGATTTCGATCTAACAGGATCCAATTCTTCGGCTACATCTTCAATAATAATTGGAAGTCCCATGCTAACGGAATCCTCCAAGTGGTTTCGAAAGTACTTGTGATTAAGTGCCGTTACAATCAACCGATTAAGTTTCTCCTTGTTTTTTATCCAAACTTTGCCTTGCGACTGAGGATCGATAAGTAATGGAAATCGCATAGCCTTCGTGGCAATTATTCCATTTTGTATGGACAGCTCATCCGTCGGTAGGCCTTGTATATTCCATTCACCTACTTGCGAGCGGTCAGTTAGATTTTCAATGATATTAACATTTGCAGATATCGGTATCATTTTCTCAATAATCTGCTTTATCCACAGACTTTGCAGATCACTTCGAAACTTTTGGTTAAAAGGTCCAGAATATGATAGGAATGCAGTTAATAATATTACATCGCCCACTAAACGCTCGGTTTCATTTTTAAACGAGGCAATCTGTTCTGTCCAACGAATTTTTTCGCCAGCCAATCCTCCAATAAGAGCTGTCGCTGCATCCATTTTATCCTGGCACTTTTTGGCCTCTCCCAAAACAGCATCTTTTTTTGAAACTGCTTCTTCTAAGGTTCGCTGAACTTCAGCTAATTCATGTTCCTTCTGCTCTAGCATCACCTCCGCTTCCTGAAGGTCACCGGATGCTTTCTGATATTTTGCTTCTTGTACTGCCAGATTGGCCTTTAATGGTAATACTTCCTTATTTACTTCAAAGTACTTCGACATGGCTATTGTCCATGATAACAGTCCAGCGAAATTGCCACAAGCCACCTTAGCCGCGTCAAAATTATATTGACTAAAGAGAAGTATATTAAATTGATAAATATATTAATACATAAATATAAATATACACACATACATAAGCACATTAGAGTGGGTCAATTTGTATGGATTAAAAAAATTCACCAAGCGGTGGTCAAAATCGTAATCTACGACGAATTCAAAGAAGGTATGCCCAAGAAACCATGGGTCTAAAATCAACATTCAGCTTTGTGGTAATCCAGCATTTCTAGGAAAGTAATTATTATGATGGAAAAAGTCGTTTGAATTTCATTTCAAATTTATTTGGTAATTTTTAGGACATTTTCTAATCTGGTATTACATTTTGCAACAATCTGGTATCTATCGATATTTAGTTGGTATTTTCGGTGAACACTGTTTGCGACACTGAATCCGCCTTCTTGTCGTCAGTCAGCATTTTGATATATATGATGCAGCCAGATCATTCTCGTTCGACATCGTAGTAGCGCAGCGAGTTTCGGTGTCACACACGCCAAGTTCTAAGCGCAACTACCTGCGTCGTCCCTTCTTCTTTCTGTGTTTACCACCGAACCACACCACTACGCTGTCGCCCCGCTAAAACGGCACTTCATAAAGCGACAACATGCAGACAACCAATCACAGCACACTTAGAGGCTGATGCAATATTACCATAATGATGAAATTAGTCTTCTGGTGAAATTCCGAGACTGCATACACACACACTCATACCAACAGCCACACACTCTTAGTGTGCGCCGACATATATATATTTGATATAAAAGCAATGTTAAGCTTGGCTCAGCCTTTAATCGTCAAATTTTCAAGCTGTCCAGATCGAATCTGTGCTCCTCAAGAGTGTGAAACACGTGGCATCCTGCTTGCGCAGTGAAGAGATTTCTACATTTGGATGCAAACATTGTGGTATCTATGCTCTCGCGCTTAGGCGCCCGACTAAAATCTTCAGGTAAGCATGCAAAAACCCTATGTGGGGCTGACCTAACTACCTCTGGAATTCATTATGTAGTTTTGGCAACTGGATGGTAGAATTTCACCATTTGTAACGTTTCGTGTCTTGCAAAGAAACAGACTCCTCTAGAAGATACAGTGTCTTTGAGGATTGTCTGAGACCCACATCTACTCTATTAGAGTAAATCAACGTTTGGCTGCTAAAAGCCTCAGGTAATATACCCGTTTGCAATAGCAAGGAGAGAGTGAGAGAGTAAAAGTTTTCCCTTCCTAGAACGTTGGCGAATAGATCGAGTAAAGCAGAAAAGAAACAGCAGCAGAACAGAGGCTACCCAGCAGACATAGCGAGACGGCGTAAAAGTGTCGAGTGAACAGTGGGCTAGAATGGCATTGTGATGGTGAAAAATCAACTCAGGAATAAGAATTTCACACTACATAAGACCATATCCAAGTGAAACCCGGAGTCTGCAGAGAGAATCAAAGTCGCTTAAGTTTTTTTTTTTAAACCTTTTCTTGATAAAATTTTTTTTTGTGTCAAGAAAATTCCACATTCCAACATAGAAAAGAAAAAGAATAGAAATATCTAGATCGTTTCAAAATACATAACCTTAGTTATGTTTATATTTTTACATATAAAGCAAAACCAAAAGCAATAGTTAAAATACAATTAAAACCAAAAAAAATATTTTCAATTTCATTTCAAGCTAAAGTGCTACTGCATGGGAAGGCCTTCATCGTCGCTACAGCATGGGTGAGTGTTATGTATGAATGTGATCAACTGTTTTCATAATCCTAGTCCCGGTCGCAACGGAAAACTACAGAACAAGGGCACGTGAAAATGTTAATTTAAATATATTTAATTGTGTTGGATCAGACTCTGTTAAGGGCAAAGCAATATTTCTTTGTTAATCACATCACGATGTTCTGTGTAGTTGTGTTGGTACCTGTGGCTACGCACTATCATGGTATAACGGTTTAAATCAGGGCTGCAAACCGGTTTTGAACCGAACCGGTTCGAACCAGGAATTCCGGCTTTTTTTTACTGTGAACCAAACCCTGAACCGAACCACGAGGACGAAAATAGATGAACCCGAACCCGTTCCGAACCCAAGCTCTTGGTTCGGTTCAAAAAAAAAAAGATTATACACATTAAAATTTATTTGCGTACCCTTCTATGTACGTAACAACAGAATCGACAATTAGAAATATAACAATACGGAAGGTCGGTCAAGCCAGACTATGATATAATTTGCACATGCGAATGTAAATATATGTATACAATTTATAGGGTCAGAGATGCTTTGTTCTGACAGTTACATACATTTGCACAAATATTCTTTTTACCTTTGGTACAGAACATAAGCAGACATTAAATCAGAGACAAATTTTTCATCTTATACATATACATATCGAAAAACTTTATTGCCAGCTTGCCATGTAGCTTTGCCTGCTTCGACTACCTACCACCTCTTCCCGACAAACGAAAACTTCATGAAGTTGGCTTCACCGTGTAAATGCGGACTAACAATGTATCTAGTCGTCAAGTGTATACCCATTATATTGTTATTGTGTATTGGTATTTGAAATATATTGGGAAAAACGTGCAAAGAACCAAGGTTCGAACCAAAACCAACGACCAAAAACCTTGAACCACAAATTTCCGAAACTTGACCGTTGGTAAATTTTAGTTCGAACCAGCAAACCGGAGGTTCCGAAATTTTTTTTTGGGTTTGCAGCCCTTGTTTAAATTGCTATTGGTTGACCAGGTTTAATGCAGTCCAACGTAAAGTACAGTAATCACTCGCCAGGGGAACCTTAAGAGAAAAAAAGATCTGGTGTACTAATATGACGAAATAATACAGCCTGTTAGCTGTTAATGAGTATAGCTAAATAATTAACAAGCAAAATTTTTTTAATTTAAGTGATTTAAAACCTATATAAAATCATCTACATCATGAAATAGGATGAAGAGAAACTGAAGCTCGAAATGGAATTAAACTACATACTAGACTTATAGATTTTTTATGTATATGAAACAGGGCTGCAAACACAAAAAAAATTTCGGAACCTCCGGTTGGCGGGTTCGAACCAAAATTTACCAACGGTTAAGGTTCGGTAATTTGAGGTTCGAGGTTTTTCGGCTTTGGTTTTGGTTCGAACCTTGATTCGTTCCACGTTTTACCCAATATATATAAAATTACTATTTAATAGGTATAAACTTGACGCATAAATACATTGTAAGACTGTAAGACGTCGATTATAATTGATGTGAGATTGGCGCTCGTGTGCTGGATATGGACTTCCTTCATTGCTAGTGTATAAGTCTTCAATTCTGCACTCTGTGTGTATGTATATGAGTATAATTTTTGTTTTTAAACGAACCAAATGCTTGGGTTCGGAACCGGTTCGGGTTCATCTATTTTAGCCCTCGTGGTTCGGTTCAGGGTTTGGTTCACAGTAAGAAAAAAGCCGGAATTCCGGGTTCGAACCGGTTCGGTTCAAAACCGGTTTGCAGCCCTGATATGAAATGCCCTTAAAGAAAAAAAAACATGATTACATAAATTAGACTTTTTTCTTTGCTAGAACGCAGCCATGCGGAATACTTCCATTTATTATTAATTTTGATTAATTTAAATTTAACCAGTAAAATAACCTCATCTTAAACTAAGGAAATGAATTTAAAATAGCTCCTTATGTTGAATTGAAGATAGTTGTACTTTCTTTAATATCCTGCCATGTGGTTGTCGAAAACAGTCGACTAAGATATTTTCTTACTTTAACCAATAAAAATGAAGCTTATAACGATCTTAACCTGAAAATAATACTTTGTTATTATGGAGTAATAACTTTGCTCGTTCCTTAAAGAAGATGACAGGGTAAACATTCTATAACTTTATTCGCGCAAGAAGGCTCATAGGTAGGGTGGGTTGTGACGCGATGGGCTACTTCTATCATCTTAGTAGTCTCCGCATATTTTTACCTAATTGCTTAAGGTTGTCCAACTTCTCTCGTGTTCTCTAATTACTGTCAATTGCTTTCCTGTTTTTAATGGCCCGGAACTCCTACTATTTTTTTTATGTAACCATGGGTACTGCACAGCGGCTTCAACGAACCCACCCACGGGCTGTTTTTGCTGGTCGTTTCTGGGAAATCCAATCGAAGTTCTCTGGTAGGACAAAATGCCCATGGGTGTACAACTGGTTTCAGGACTGAATCCTCTGGTTGTACATTACAGCTTCCCGATTTTAAAGAGAAACTTTTCGTATACTATACTTTTTTTTTAAATATGATAAATTTAAGATAAAAGAGAAAAACTTATAAGTAAATACAGAATAATTTGGACTGCACTTGGACTACACTTAATTGCACATTTAAGATAATTACTCCAAATCAATCGTAGTAAAAACTGCCTTACTCTAAATATTTTTCTTTAATTGCATTGCATATAACTGCATTTTTAAGATTATTGCATCATTTTTTCGGGAATGTCTTGTTTGTGTATGAAAAAAATTAATTTAAGTCCACTATCGATATCGATAGTAATCGTTGTGAATGTCAATAGCAAATTTAAAGCGCTTAAATGGTATCGATGTTGTGGTCGCTGTGAATGTCAGTTTCACGAGCGCAGACCGCTCACGATCAAAACAGCCACAAATCCAAGCAACGAAAAACTAAGTGAAAATGGGTAGAGCAAATTATAACGCTTCCTAAACTGTAAAGCAGAAGCTGGACATTATTGATGCAGTTAAAAATAACTCAAGCAAACAGGTCGACAATTGACCGAATTATAAAATAAGAAGACGAGCTCAGCCATGCCGGTATTACCACCTTACCACCGATAAGGATGTACACTAATGTATTTAACGCAGATGAAACTGGCCTTTATTATTAAGCAATGCCAAGTTGGACAATTTATCTACCGGGTGAACAACATAAGGGCAAAAAAAATCAAGAAACGCGTTTGACTTTTGCTCTTTATTTGCAGCTTATCTGGCTCCTACAAAAAAAGTCTTCGCTATAGGTAAAGCCGAAGCTCCACGTTTTTTAAAAAACGCAAGCCTCCCATTCACATATTATGCTAACCAAAAAGCATGGATGACCGGGGACATATGGCAAAAAATCATCAAATCAAATTGGATCAAGAAATGATTAATGAAAATCGACAGATTGTATTGTTCGTTGATAACGCGGCTTGTCATAAAGATGTATCAAGAATGTTGAAATTGAATTTATGCCTCCTAACACCACGGCTGTGCTACAGCCTTTAGATCAAGGAATTATTCACTCGTTCAAAGTAGAATACAGACGAATTTTGGTTAAAAAACATTAGGGTGCTTTGGAACGCTGTGAAACTACAGCCGAATTTGTGAAAAAACTTTCGCTGTGGGATGAATTTTCTATGTAGACAATGCATGGAAATCGGTGGAGCCGACCACAATTTATAATTGTTTTAAAAAAGTAGGTGCCGTTCCTTGAATCTGAAGCAACAAACTTTTAATTAATGTTACCGTTTCAGGCAGGGTTTTGCAAGTGTAATCAGCTTGAGAATGATCTTGTTGAAGAATCCACTGAAAAGACACTAATCGATGTTTTTAAACCAAACACCAACTGGACGGATTATGTTAACGTGGATGAGAATGTTGATTGTTATGGGGCCATGACTGCTGACGAAATTCTTCGCTCCATATTAGACGACAACATTCAGTGCAGTAGTGAGAAACGAGTGCAGTAGTGAGAATGAATCGGAAAATTTACAGTTACCATCAATTAAAGATTGTTTTTGCGGAACTAAATCATTGGAAATGATGGCTAGAGAATGTAAATGGGATCCACACTTTTTCGTTTGGAAGAAAATTTGCTGGTGCTTAATACAAAAAAAATAAAAAATTAATGCATTTATGCACTAGACAAAATGGATGTATAGTAAAATTGTCCAGATGTTTGTAGCGC
>JBAMBO010004308.1:0-83341 GCA_037044535.1 Lordiphosa magnipectinata | reverse complement strand
TTACCTGGGTAACTACTTTGGCAGATATGTATTTAAGAGATTTAACCATTTCTGTTAAGTGCAACTAAATGAGGAAATCCGCTCGCTCACTTACATCCACACTGTCATACCTCTAAATAAACGATTTTTAATTCTCTATGGAAAATAAATCTTTTTGTTCATAATCAATTCAATTCAAAAATATAATGTCTTAACAGAAAGCTGAAGGATCTTTAAGCAATATCGTCTGTGGGACAACTAAGATATGCTGCTATTGTCGGATAATGAAAATGAACATTTAAAATGAAATAACTACATATTTTCAGAGTGTAAAATATATAAATATGAAAATTGTACACCTGATAGAACATAATATAGCAAATATTTCTGCATCATTAATTCAAAAATCGTGTTTTTTAAGTTATGACAGACTTAAAGTAAGTGAAGGATATGTATTTATAAGAAAAGAAATGGGACAATACAAATAGAATCAGTTTAATAGCATTTATCAAGGTTTTTCTTAATAAAGATAAAAAGTTGACAAAGTTTTCTGAATTGTACTTAGAAGCTATAAAAAGCTCTTCTAGCTGTTCCAGCGTCCCAAGTGCGAGTAAGCTCCCCTGAAAAATCAGATGGACTCAAAAACAAAAGCCGATAAAAAATATATAATTTCAATCAGGTAATGAAGCTTGAGAATATTTTATGAAAACAAGCTACGAATGCAATTGAAAATTGATGTAAATGGAATACATCCGTATTTGTGTGTTACTTGGTTGGATTGTCTGGTCTTAGGCTCTTAAAACTTCTTTAATTTTTACAGGTACATACCGGTATACCGAAATAAAAATCCAGGTACCAATACAACACAACTTTGGCTTGTCTGATTTTTTTACACCAGGACCTTTGGTTACGTAGCTACGCCACTGGCCTGTATATCGTATCGGCTGTCGTTGTACTGATAGGTTGGTAATTAGATCTTAGTGAGAAAAACCTTATTGATTTCAATGCTAGCGTTCCTTTACTCTTTCGTTAAGACTCTTAACAGAAAAATCGCGAAAATTTTCCAAATTTTATGAGTTTAGATTGTTAGATTGTGACGGGCAAATATTCGGGAAGGTAGAAGGTGACGAACGGTCAAAAAAATATCGAAATTTACCAAATTCATAATTGATTTGAGATTGTCAGGAAGACAGCTTTACAGACGGGTTAATAAAAAGGTAAATAGACGGGCAAATAGGAGCTGTAGATCGAACGGTAAAATAAATCGCGAATGAGTTTAGATTGTCATGAAGGCAAGTAAATACTCGGGCAAATAGAAGCATCGAACGGTCCAAAAAATCTCTCAATTTGCAAAATTCAAATATGAGCTTAGATTGTCATTAAAACGGTTAGGTAGATGGGTAAATAGGCTGATAAACAGTCGGGTTAATAAGAGATGTAAATTAAATGGTAAAAATACGCGAAATATTAAAAATTTTATGACTTTGGATTATAAGGAAGACGGGTAAATAGACGGATGGTAAAGATCGAAAGTTCTAAAAAACTTCAAATATTACTCAATTTTCGTTTAGATTATTATGAAATCGGGTAAAAATATAGATGGTACCGATCGAAAAATCCACAAAATCGCGAAGTTTTCTTATTGAGTTTAGATTATCATGAAGATTTGATAGATTGCAATTGTAATTAAAGCTTCACTTTTTCGTTTTGTGTTTAAAATACTAAAGAGGGCGTAGCAACGCGAGAGTGGCAGCTAGTTTTCTATATTTTATTCAATGCAATGCAGTATGGTCCTTAATGTTAAATGTGTGGTCCTTACGTTAAAAATATAATGAGTACGGTCGGGATCAAGTCACACCTGTTATGCTTAAAAATGGCCCGGTATTTTTTTCTGTGTATAAACCGCTGGAGCGATCTTCAGGAAATTTTCACAGCTCTTTCAAACAAAACGGTGACCTTTTTCTGTGACAAAGTTTCTTTTATGATTTGCAGTTGCCAAATATATATACATTTACAAGCCGCTTCATGCGCTTTGCACAATAATACCCGATGGCACGCGAAATACACAAAAGTTGATTTATATTGCAACTTTTTTTGCTTACTGGCAAAACCACCCCGTTCAAAATTCCCTCACCTTAGGCAATCAACCCCGCTTTATTTTGATTTTCACTGACTAGCTAAGTACATCTGCCAGATTGTTAACAATCTGCTGTTTTTCTAAATACCAACATAATTTTGTCATTATTTACCTCACTGGTTTGTAGGCTTGTAATTCGTTCAACCCTCAAGCACTGATGGGCGACGGCTTGCCATGTCTCCCCTCGCCCGCGCCCTTGCCAGTTAAGAAGTCTCGTAATCATTTGTTTCGCTTTTCGTTGCTTGTAATAACAAAGGCATTAAGCTTAACAATCTGTACTTTATAACTTTTTTGCTAACCTTATTATCTTTAACGAATTGTCTCTAGGGACAATCTCCTTTTCAATTATGCCATTCACACGCATTGTATAATTGAATGAGGGGTTTCTCACACACAAGGGTCCAGCGCGGAATCGGGGGCTGATTCCAATTTAGATTGAATAAATTTGTAACTGAAGTAATATTCTCGGTAAATCCAAATATGAGTGGAGTATGAGGCTTTGATTTTCACAGATGTGAATATAAGTGAAAGCGCAGCGAGGTGTGTTTGATATTTCCAATTTGAGTGTCTTTTCCACATTCTAAGAAAGTCAGTCGGACCCGACTCTGATATACCCTGTGGTCAGTGCTGTCCAGCGTAGGTGTAGGAGTATGTGGGTGTGTGTGTGTGAATGTAAAGAGTTATTAAAATTGTCCAGATGTTTGTAACGCATAGAAGGAAGCATCTCCGACCACATAAAGTATATACATTCTTGATCAGCATGACGAGCTGAGTCGATTGTCGATTAAAGAAAACTTCAGGAGTCCATTACAATAAAACCTTAGACAATCAGACCAAATCCAGCCGGTTTTTTATACAGAGTATATTAAGTTTGTGCAAAAGTATGTAACAGGGAGAAGGAATCATTTCCGACCCTATAAAGTATATATATTCTTGATCAGCATCATTAGCCGAGTCGATATAGCCATGTCCGTCTGTCTGTCTGTCCGTCCGTCTGTATGAACGCACAGATCTCAGAGATGGTAAGAGATAGAGATTTGACAAGTATGGGACATATACTTCTTATAGTTGCAGGCAGACCAACTTTATTTTTAATTTTGGCCATGCCCCCTCCCGCCTCCGCAATTTGGAAAAAACGTCATATCTCTCACAGTTTTCATCATAGATTGTTCGTATCTTCTAGAGATATCTAGTAATCAAAATTATTTATCGATTTGCTAAGATTGCCTCTCTTGACTCGTGAGCAAATGCGAGGGCAGTAAGGGTACAGAGTACGTTATAGTCGGGCTTGACCGACTTTCTTTCTTCTTTTTTTAATAATTTTGTTGGTCTCGTTGGTATCAACATTATGAAATGTGAAAAATGTATCTCAGTGTTACATTAGTTACTTGCTTTGGCGTATAATTCAGTAAACTTTCACTATCTTAAAGCATTGGCTATTATGGGTGTCGTTTTTAACACTAATTTATGCCTGCATGAAGAATTTTTTTGAAAGACTGCCCTATTTTGTTCTAATTTGTCCACCATTTAAAGAAACGCTTGGCAATCAGGGTTGCAAACCCAAAAAATTTTTTGGAACCTCCGGTTTGCAGGTTCGAACCAAAATTTACCAACGGTTAAGGTTCGGAAATTTAAGGTTCGAGGTTTTTGGGCTTTGGTTTTAGTTCGAACCTTGGTTCGTTGCACGTTTTACCCAATATATACAAAATTACATACATTTTAATACTGTAAGACGTAGATTATAATTGACGTGAGATTGTCGCTCGTTTGCTGGATATGGACTTCCTTCATTGCTAGTGTATAAATATTTAGTCCGATTGATTATGCTGTCTCGCATGCACTTTAATCATTCTTTCACTCACAAAATTGAGCATCGATTGGTGTTTATTCGCTACACTTGGAACTTTTTTCACAATCACTTTGTCTTCTTTTGAAGGTGCCGCATTAAATTTGCTGCATGCCCGTCGGTCATATTAAGTTTGCATTCGTGACATTCTGATTTATCAGTGCTTACATTGTATGCATATTTCGTAAATATTAAATTTGTCGTCATTGCTTCACACCTTCTCTCAGTCAAAACTTCTAAAACGAAATAAAATGCACTTTTTTATTGTTCTGACGCGCTTGTGTGTTTTCCGTCACTTTCTGTTTCGATTCTTCTTTGCGCCCAATTTTTGGCGCGTGGATAGTGTTGCCACTTTAGCTATTTTTCCCACCAAATATCGACTGTTAAAAATGCTAAAACTTAACAGAGATTAATGTAAAATAGCTAAACAATGTCAAATCATTAGCTAGAATTGCAGGCTCCGGCAAAACTGAATAGATTCCGGCTTTAGAGCTTACAAAATAGCTATATCTGGTGGGAAAATTAACTAAATTGGCAACGCTGCGTGTGGCACACACATCTATTTGTATTCGGCTGGCATGTTTCTGCAGTAGCATGCACCGGGTTGGTTAGATTGGCGCATATGTATATGTATAATATGAAAAATAGAACGTTCTAAACATTGTGCAGTGTTTACATTGAATTTGTAGTATATTACAAATTAATATCTCTGACGAAGTATTGTGGTCTATGTGTATGTAATATAAATTACGCATACCATATGAATGTATACATATGTACATAGGTAGGCAAAGAAGTACTACATACACTAGCACGCTCTGATTCTTCAAGTATTTAAATTGTTGTACATATGTACAATATGTATGTATGTATGTTAATAACCATTGGGAGTGCGAAAAGAAGAAAATAACAATTCGAAGACATTTATTTTTTGAACCGAACCAAACGCTT
This sequence comes from Lordiphosa magnipectinata, assembly GCA_037044535.1. NCBI lineage: Eukaryota > Metazoa > Arthropoda > Insecta > Diptera > Drosophilidae > Lordiphosa > Lordiphosa magnipectinata. Next base: position 78,428 of record JBAMBO010004308.1, on the reverse strand, counting down.
AGGTTCGGAACGGGTACGGGTTCATATTTTTCCGTCCTCGTGGTACGGTTCAGGGTTTGGTTCACAGTAAAACAAAAGCCAGACAAACAAAAACCGGTTCGGTTCAAAACCGGATTGAAGCCGGGTTGGCAATATCCGATTTTTTGCAAGATATACATTTTTGTTTTATTTTTTTTTACAGTTGGTTCGGTTTAATGTTTGGTTCACAGTGATATTATGTCGAAATTCAGCTAAGAAGTGTTTCAAGGTTATCATAATTAATAATATTCAATATTATTTCATTGTTTTTTTCACTTTAATGGAACATAAGAAGCTTTGGTGCTTCCATTATACATACAAAATACTACGACTTGACTTAAAAAATTTAGATACATATCCATATGGATAGCAGACTGGAGTTAACTTTGGCTATGTTTGAGCTACTTATTTTTTAGTACAAACCCGGCGGCGTTTGTGTCGCGGGCTCTGTGTGGCGTCGATAGCGGTCCTTTTTTTCTGGGCTTAGGTCCCTCGGCTTCAGGCCGCAATGTTCACGTCTATAGGAACGGATGAAATTGAGGTACCCATTATTTTTCACGGGTACAGGTTTGCTGCAACGCTTCTCATTGCCGCAGCTGGATTTGCGCTTCCTGCGCTTGGGCCAAGCTGGCTTGCGTTTCTTGGTGCAAGGATTACGCTTGCGCTTCTAGGGGGCACAAGGATCGCGCTTAGTCTTTTATCAATCAATGGATTCTTCAAATTTGTTAGACTACGAGAATAATTTGGAAAAATTTACTTAATAAAACAATAATAAAATATATGATAAATTTAAATGTGAACTCTACTAGCACAAAACTGTAACTGACTGAAACTATAAGGTAGCCAAGCCAAATGAGCAAGATTACCAAGTCATGGCATGCTGTTTTCTCACAAACTAAACTAACATAAAAACACAAAACTTGATTGAATCTGAATGTGATAATAATAATTTTAAAACTGATCTGCGAAATTTGTTCTAAATCGCTAACAGTTGAAGCGAACTTTTTCAAGTGTATTAAAACTTCGGCGCAGACAAAGTTAACCATGCTTTCTCGCTTTTGTGACGTTTTTAAAACATTGATAGTTCAAAGATGAATTACGGGGAAATTGGAAATTTTAAGGCCGTGTCGAGGCCATCAAGTAGAAAAAAAATGACTTTTCATATAAGGCAGGTACGGTCTAATGTACATATATATATGTGTCAGTGGAATCAGGCTATTAACTGTAAGTTTATCTGACACATAGCAGCTATCTGGAAGAAGAGAAATCGGCACTAGGTATACCATTTGTACTATACGAGCAAGGGGTAAAGCTCAGTACGCTCAGTACGCAGTTGTGAAGTAATTACTTCCATACTTCTTACTTTAGTGTGGAATGTAAATCACAACAACAATTATTTTGATTTCAAATAGCACATTGAACTACTCGGACGATATTGCCGGCAATAGTGTAAATGTTAAGAAGTTCGACTGAAGTCTAGTAGACCTAAGTTCAAATAATAACACTGTGCAACACTAAAAAGTTGATCGAGTCGAGACCAATAAACTCTGAAAGGGTATAATGGTAGTACAGAAACCTACGCTGGGTTTGGTCTGGTTAGCTGCCGTTTTCTTTTTATTGCACTTTGAAGTTTTCAGCATCTGATTGGGATTCGCAGCTCCATATCTCGTAAACTATTTGGAATTTCGCTTTGACGTCTTAGAGGTAGTTGTTGCTCTTGGCGTGGCTTACAAAACATTCTCAAGTAGCAAGTCAAAAAAGTCACATCTATATACTCAAAATTACAAAAATATCGTAAAATCATCCTGTTTTCCCTCTTTTTGTACTGTTTTTCAACATTGTCTTGAAAACTGTATCAAATTTGACTAAGCAATGCAGGACAAAAACGTAGCTAAGACTTAAATTAACAAACGGTTGGAACATACCAACTTCATTCGATTGGTCCTTCATATAGTTACGGGCTCTTAAGCATGTAGAACTGAAATCAAAACTCGAAAAATGACAATTTTTGGTACCAATTGGCTGACACAGTCAAAAATTTCAATTGTTTTGTATAAAATCAATAAAATATTAAAAAAAAAATAACTTAAAAATTATAATTAAAAAATTAATTTTTTTACTTTTTTACCGAAAATATTCGTTTTTTTCGAGTGTTTCTGACAGTTGTACATGCGAGTTGGCCTATAACTATGAGAAAGAGTGATTAAATGAAGCTGGTTTGTTCTAACAGTTGGTTTATTTAGGTCTGAGTTACAACTTTGTATTATGTTACTTGTCCAAATTTGTAACGGGTTTCAAGATGAAGTTCAAAAACTGTAAAAAAGTGGTAAAAACTTGGTTTTTTCAGGAACTTTTGTAATTTTGAGTATGAAGATGTAATTTTTTTGATTTGCCACATAGAAATGCGTTGTAAGCTAAACCAAGAGCAACAACTTTGCCAAAGATATAAAAGCAAAATTCAAAATAGTTAACGAGATATGGAATCGTAAATCCTACTCTGGGCGAAAAAGTTCAAAGTGCAATAAAAAGATAAGAAAGAAAGTCGGTCAAGCCCGACTATAACATACTATGCACCCTTACACTCGCATTTGCACACGAGTCAAACGGCCAGTTAACACACCCCCCTTTGATCTGCCTGCAAGTATAAGAAATATATGTCCTATATATGTCAAACCTCTGTATCTTACCATCTCTGAGATCTCTTCGTTCATACGGACGGTACAGAGTATAAAAACGGTAGTTAATCAGACTAACCCCAGACAGGGTTTTTATACTACCATCATACCCTTTCAGAAGTCACTAGGTATTATAATATCCACTGCTCAATTGCTGTCTGAATAACAACGCTTCCACGTGTAACTTAACTGAAACAAAAACTGTAACTTAACAAAAAAGTTTTTCTCACTAAGACTCATTTTCCGACCGATCTAGTCGTTATCGATCTAGACGATATAGTCATCCGATTTCGACCAAATTTTGCGAAACTATTTGAAAGTATATAGAATTAGTAAACAGTGAGTTTAAGGACGCTAACATTAAAAACAAAAAAATGTCTTACTAAGAACCATTTTCAACCGATGGGTCCTATGGCAGCTGTTAGATATGGTCTTCCGATTTTGACCAAAGTTTGCAAATCTGTTTGAAAGCATGTATTAATATTAATAATGGACGAGTTTGAGCACGCTAACATTGAAAACAAAAAAGTTTTTCTCACTAAGACCCATTTTCCGAGCGATGGTTCCTATGGCAGCTATAAGCACGGTTGCCACACTTGGTGTTTTTGCACCAAAAATGGTGTTCTTTTTTCCTGTTGTGTGCACTTGCACTTTTTTATTGGAATTGGCTCTTTTGAGAAGAGAAGAGAAAAGAAAAGAGTTCCAAAAATTATGCGAAGTAAAACCAGTTATAATTTTGGGAATAGCCGTGACAAGACGACTGTCCTTAGAAAAAGATATTGCGCGAGCTTGTTTGAGCAGTGGGATGCTCCCCGACCACTCAGGTTTACCATGGAGAATGAGTACTAGAGATAAAATTGGCGCTGCCGCTTAATTTTGCTGGTGCTTAACGATAGTGCCCAAAAAGATACTTTATAATTTTAGTAGGAAATCACAGTGGTAAGAGCCAGACAGACATTTTCCGAAATGTATCCGGAGAGCGTAAGTGAGAGCAAGCAGCTGACAGGAACTGTGTCGAGTTTTTAGGTCTAGATATTCTAGTTTATGGGTTTACAAAAAAAAAACCAACTTTTGCAACAGAGAAGATATATCGTATTTTAACTAATACTAATGTATCATATTTTCACTTTTTCGATCAAATCGCGCTTTTGAAAGGTATGGACCATAACTATTAATCATATATGCAAATGGTATATCTTCCTTTAAGAAAATCGTAGAATTGTTTGGGATAATATTTTTAGTCCTTAGAATAGTACTATAGTACTATACCATATTATCAAAGAGAGTCAAAACAAGGTGTAGCTCCTTTACAAAACGAGCCTAAATGGAATCAAAAGTTGGATTCTAAGCATTTTTATGACCAAATTACCTAAAATCAAGACGAGATGGACCATTTTCGAAAACAGATTCGTGTTCAGCAAACGAAAATCATATCTATATCTATACATACATATATCTGATTCTAATCACCATTCACCTCTTCAATGTACTGGACCTTGTTGTTTAGTGTAATTCTCAAAACCTTTGTTACACACTCATAGATATAATTCAGAACTTAGTTGCTTGGACTAACAACATATGGATATCAAGTGTATATGGACACCATTTAAAAGGTAAAGCAAACTCGAATTTGATTCAGTTTCAAAAATAATGCTTTACAAGGGGTTGTGTAGGAGTACCGATCCCCATTATGTGTGGTCTGTTAAATACTTTGAAATATAGAGAAGTAACCGATCTTAGAGTGTGATTTTTGTATGTAAACAATTAAAATATTGACTATTTAGTTTTTAAAATGTAAAGAAATCTGTGGCAATAAGGAATAATTAATAAAATAAAATTATAACAATTATTACCTTTAAGTGCCGATTTCACAGCTTCTACAAAGCACTAACTATCACATAAGCTAACAAGTAACAGAGTAAATTCTAAGTTTATCTGGCAAATAGCTGCTATATAGGAGATGAGAAATCGGCCCTTAATGAGTATGAATATGTTAATAAAGTGTTTGGTCTTAAATGGAAATTTTTTACAGATTGGAAGAGTTATCTCTTTAGGTATACTGATATGTCTTTTTGATAAGATCAAGTTGTTGTTTTACCTATTCAGACTTCTCAAGACTTATGTTGTTTAGTTTTACCGTTTTATCTTTGTAACCACTCATCCGATTAGTGTGAAATTTGGACACAATATAGAATTAAGACCGAGGAAGCCATTGATATTAGAATCTCAAATTTAACATAACTCGAGTTATGCTGTTATGCCTTATTGCCATAGAAATTAAGTAATAAATGAAATATTTTATGGGTTTATTTGTACGGTTAAAAAAACTGAAGAAATGAAATGGATGTATAATTTAACGATTTTGTGAAAGAGATATTTTTTATTTTATTAAATTTAAACACAACATGAATAAGGGAATTCAATTTTTTTGGCTCATTTTTATTGAAAACGGCTCTTTTTATACCCTTGCAAAGGGTATTATAATTTTGCCCAGAAGTTTGCAACGCATAGAAATATTCATTTCCGACCCCATAAACTATATATATTCTTGATCAGGGGGACGAGCTGAGTTCATTGAGCTTTGTCCGTCCGTCTGTCTGTCTGTCCGTCTGTCTGTCTGTCTGTCCGTCTGTCTGTCTGTCCGTCTGTTTCTACGCAAACTAGTCTCTCAGTTTTAAAGCTATCGAGCTGAAATTTTTCACAGAGTCTTCTTTTTACTGCACGCTGCTAATATGTCGGAACCGACGGGATCGGATCACTATATCTTATAGCTGCCATAGGAACCATCGGTCGAAAAATGGGTTTTAGTGAGAAAAACTTTTTTGTTTTCAATGTTAACGTGATTAAACTCGGTCATTAATAATATTCTATACTTTCAAACAGATTTGCAAATTTTGGTCAAAATCGGATGACTATATCTTATAGCTGCCATAGGACCGATCGGTCGGAAAATGGGTCTTAGTGAAAAAAAACTTTTTTGTTTTTAAGTAAATCTTTCTTAAGGTCGGTGATTATTAATATTAAACGCTTTCAAACTAATTTGAAAAAGTTGATCGACATCGGGTGACTATATCTTATAGTTGCCATAGGACCGATCGGTCGAACATGAGTCTTGGTAAAAAAATTTTTTGTTTAGTTGTGTTAGCGTCCTTAAACTCGCTGATGACTTATTTTATATGCTTTCAAATAGATTCGCAAAATTGGGCAGAAATTGGATGACTATATCTTAAGACTGCCATAGGGCCGATCGGTCGGAAATTGAGTCTTAGTGAGAAAAACTTTTTTCAGACGTTTAGCTGTCGGAAAATAGGTTTTAGTTACAAAATTTTTTGATTTTTATGTAAGCGTTCTTAAACTGTGACATTTGCATTTGCAAGGGTATAAAAACTTCGGCACAGACGAAGTTAGCTTGGCCTTCTCGTTTGAATTGTGTTTGGTGTAGGCTAATTTTGTCAAGTGGCAACCGTATCTATAAGATATAGTCATCCGATCTGGTCGGTTCCGACATATTATCAGCGTGCAGTAAAAAGAAGACTCTGTGCAAAATTTCAGCTCGATAGCTTTAAAACTGAGAGACTAGTTTGCGTAGAAACAGACGGACAGACAGACGGACAGACAGACAGACAGACAGACAGACGGACGGACAAAGCTCAATCGACTCAGCTCGTCGCCCTGATCAAGAATATATATAGTTTATGGGGTCGGAAATGAATATTTCTATGCGTTGCAAACTTCTGGGCAAAATTATAATACCCTTTGCAAGGGTATAAAAATGTCTTACTAAGAACCATTTTCAACCGATGGGTCCTATGGCAGCTGTTAGATATGGTCTTCCGATTTTGACCAAAGTTTGCAAATCTGTTTGAAAGCATGTATTAATATTAATAATGGACGAGTTTGAGCACGCTAACATTGAAAACAAAAAAGTTTTTCTCACTAAGACCCATTTTCCGACCGATGGTTCCTATGACAGCTATAAGATATAGTCATCCGATCTTGAAAAAAATGCAAATCTGTTTAAAAGCTTATAATATTAATAATTGCTGAGTTTAAGGACGCTAACATTGAAAACCAAAAAGTTTTTCTCACTAAGACCCATTTTTCGACCGATGGTTCCTATGGCAGCTATAAGCACGGTTGCCACACTTGGTGTTTTTGCACCAAAAATGGTGTTCTTTTTTCCTGTTGTGTGCACTGGCACTTTTTTATTGGAATTGGCTCTTTTGAGAAGAGAAGAGAAAAGAAAAGAGTTCCAAAAATTATGCGAAGTAAAACCAGTTATAATTTTGGGAATAGCCGTGACAAGACGACTGTCCATAGAAAAAGATATTGCGCGAGCTTGTTTGAGCAGTGGGATGCTCCCCGACCACTCAGGTTTACCATGGAGAATGAGTACTAGAGATAAAATTGGCGCTGCCGCTTAATTTTGCTGGTGCTTAACGATGGTGCCCAAAAAGATACTTTATAATTTTAGTAGGAAATCACAGTGGTAAGAGCCAGACAGACATTTTCCGAAATGTATCCGGAGAGCGTAAGTGAGAGCAAGCAGCTGACAGGAACTGTGTCGAGTTTTTAGGTCTAGATATTCTAGTTTATGGGTTTACAAAAAAAAACCAACTTTTGCAACAGAGAAGATATATCGTATTTTAACTAATACTAATGTATCATATTTTCACTTTTTCGATAAAATCGCGCTTTCGAAAGGTATGGACCATAACTATTAATCATATATGCAAATGGTATATCTTCCTTTAAGAAAATCGTAGAATTGTTTGGGATAATATTTTTAGTCCTTAGAATAGTACTATAGTACTATACCATATTATCAAAGAGAGTCAAAACAAGGTGTAGCTCCTTTACAAAACGAGCCTAAATGGAATCAAAAGTTGGATTCTAAGCATTTTTATGACCAAATTACCTAAAATCAAGACGAGATGGACCATTTTCGAAAACAGATTCGTGTTCAGCAAACGAAAATCATATCTATATCTATACATACATATATCTGATTCTAATCACCATTCACCTCTTCAATGTACTGGACCTTGTTTTTTAGTGTAATTCTCAAAACCTTTGTTACACACTCATAGATATAATTCAGAACTTAGTTGCTTGGACTAACAACATATGGATATCAAGTGTGTAGGGAAATCCACCATTTAAAAGGTAAAGCAAACTCGAATTTGATTCAGTTTCTAAAATAATGCTTTGCAAGGGGCTGTGTAGGAGTACCGATCACCATTATGTGTGGTCTGTTAAATACTTTGAAATATAGAGAAGTAACCGATCTTAGAGTGTGATTTTTGTATGTAAACAATTAAAATATTGACTATTTAGTTTTTAAAATGTAAAGAAATCTGTGGCAATAAGGAATAATTAATAAAATAAAATTATAACAATTATTACCTTTAAGTGCCGATTTCACAGCTTCTACAAAGCACTAACTATCACATAAACTAACAAGTAACAGAGTAAATTCTAAGTTTATCTGGCAAATAGCTGCTATATAGGAGATGAGAAATCGGCCCTTAATGAGTATGAATATGTTAATAAAGTGTTTGGTCTTAAATGGAAATTTTTTACAGATTGGAAGAGTTATCTCTTTAGGTATACTGATATGTCTTTTTGATAAGATCAAGTTGTTGTTTTACCTATTCAGACTTCTCAAGACTTAAGTTGTTTAGTTTTACCGTTTTATCTTTGTAACCACTCATCCGATTAGTGTGAAATTTGGACACAATATAGAATTAAGACCGAGGAAGCCATTGATATTAGAATCTCAAATTTAACATAACTCGAGTTATGCTGTTATGCCTTATTGCCATAGAAATTAAGTAATAAATGAAATATTTTATGGGTTTATTTGTACGGTTAAAAAAACTGAAGAAATGAAATGGATGTATAATTTAACGATTTTGTGAAAGAGATATTTTTTATTTTATTAAATTTAAACACAACATGAATAAGGGAATTCAATTTTTTTGGCTCATTTTTATTGAAAATGGCTCTTTTTTGAATTGTGTTTGGTGTAGGCTAATTTTGTCAAGTGGCAACCGTAGCTATAAGATATAGTCATCCGATCTGGTCGGTTCCGACATATTAGCAGCGTGCAGTAAAAAAAAGACTCTGTGCAAAATTTCAGCTCGATAGTTATAAAACTGAGAGACTAGTTTGCGTAGAAACAGACAGACGGACATTACAGATGGACAGACAGACGGACAGACAGACAAGTATATATAGACAGACAATAAGTATATGTTTAAGGAAGAGTTGGAGCTTCTCACTGCCCCTATAGTCCTCTGCCATCGCAGATTACTGAGCAAATTCTTTTGGCACCTACTTTCAGATCCTGTTTTCAAATTTTACCGTTTCAGCACTGCAGCCTAAATGGCATTTCCCGAAGCCTCTGCTGCCTCTGCACCGTCTACCCCACCCAATGGAATGGAAAATAATAATCAAGCGCCTCAAAGGTCCAATCATGTAGGTACAACCATTTGGGCGGGACAAATTAGAATTAGACTGGCGAAGGAACTGTGTATTACCTTGGTTTCATTGTGCGGCTAATCGAAGCACATACTTGGGGCCGGGTCAATTGCCATTCCAGATGCCATGTTAACTGAAATGCATAAACTTTTCCAAGTCGTGCACACATCTTGGGGTGCGCTTACCAAATCCGAGCAGAGATAAATGTTTCCCCTGAGAGGCATCATTGGGTACGTGCTCGGATTTTTTGTTAGTTGACAACGACAGACCCGACACTCAATGATTTACCTTTGACATGATTGTATTTTTACTGTCCCCCACTTACACCCCTCGTTCCAGGTCAGCTCGGTGCTGCTTTATGGCATACCAATTGTGTCTTTGTACATTGAGGGCCAGGAGCGACTCTGCTTGGCGCAAATCTCCAACACATTGCTGAAGCAGTTCAGCTACAATGAAATACACAACCGCCGTGTGGCACTGGGCATCACCTGCGTGCAGTGCACCCCGGTCCAGCTGGAAATCCTGCGGCGAGCCGGCGCCATGCCGGTAAGCTCGCGACGATGTGGCATGATAACCAGACGTGAGGCGGAGCGACTGTGCAAAAGCTTCCTGGGAGACAATTCGCCCCCCCGCTTGCCCGACGATTTTGCATTCAGCGTGCAGCACAAGTGCGCCTGGGGCTGTCGCGGATCGTTCCTGCCGTCGCGCTACAACTCGTCGCGGGCAAAGTGCATTAAGTGCACCTACTGCGGCATGTTCTTCTCGCCCAACAAGTTCATATTCCACTCGCATCGCATAACGACCAATGATAGGTACGTGCAGCCCGACGCGGCCAACTTTAATTCCTGGCGGCGGCATATGACACTCAGCGGCAACGTAAGCGAGGAGAAGATTATCCACGCGTGGGAAGATGTCAAGGCCATGTTCAATGGCGGCACAAGAAAACGACTGGTGAGCAGTGGCAATAGCAGCGCGGGTGGCGGTCGCGGACAGCACCACAGCTCCAGCTCCCACTCACCGAGCCCGGCAAATGCGCTGGTGGGAGTCGGTGGCGGCGGCAGCTCGTGCAACTCGCCGGCGAACTGTGAGGCTGACGAGCGGTCCGTTTCCTCGGATCATCCCTACAATTACAGCACAGTGACCGCTGCAGCAGCCGTTGCCGTTGCCACGGTGGGAGTGGGAGTGCCCTTCAATCTGCCCTTCAATCGACAGTCGCTGCGCAGCGACCACGATGTGGCGGTAATGCCGCTCTCACGGAACTTTGTCGTCGACTACATGTGGCAGCAGCAGCAGCAGCATCAGCACCAACAGCACTCCAAGAAAGTCTGCGGCGAACCAAGCCTGGGCTTCGACACCGGCTCCCTGTCCTGGGTGCGGCCGGAATCCTCCACGGGCACATTTAATATTAAAAACGAGCCGCGGGAGAACCGCAAGCTCTCCGACGCCAGCAACAACAGCGAGTTATCACTCTCCGACTATAACATTCCCTCGATCTTGAGCTGCTCGGCATTCAAGCCGGTGGTGGCTTCGGCTGCCATTGTCTCCACTTCGCTGTACACCCGCTCCAGTGACTCGAGTACCAACAGCCACGTGTACATTAACAATCCCACCCAAGTCACGAAAACAGCTGCTGTGGTGACGCACAGTAGCATTACGACGGCCTCACATCGACTACCATTGCCCGCGCCGACGGGGCCCACATTGGAAAGTGAGCAGTTCGACGCCTCCATTCGCACCAAGTCCATATCATGCGAAGTGAATCAGAGCCAAGCTGATGACGATGACGAGGAGCTGGTGGACATTGAGACCACCGAGGACGAGGGGCAGACCAGACAAGCTTATTTCGATGCACTCGCTCATCACTCACCCTCCCAGTCCCCCTCATCTTCTCCCTCGGAAAGCCCGCACATCGATGTAGTCGCCGATGCAGATGTGGATGTCGACGGCATGACCACAGATGCTGAGGATGCGAATATTTGCTCACCCGAACCTAACGGCCGCTCTAACATTCCCAATCTGGAGAACGAAATGAGCGAGTTGGAGGCCAAAAGTAATGAGGTACGAAAAATTGAACTATGTGTGAGTTCATCCTTGAAATCATATCCACCAGAAATAAACCGTTTTTACGTGCATTCCTCAATCCTATTGAGTAATAATTATTTTGCCATAGATTCCCAGAATGCACTCAAAACTCATGGCAGATGAACAGAATATGTGTTGAAGAAGTCTAAAAAAATTAATATTCGGATTTTGAAAGATACAGGTTAAATTGGTTCGGTCGGTGCGATCCTTCCACAACAACCCACACAGCTAAGGCTATGCTTTAGAAAAAGTGATAGCATACTCCCGAATAATATGTGGTTAGGTACTGAGTGATCGCATCTAAATCATGTTCCCCACCAATATAAACCATATATGGTAAACCATAGTCAACCACTCAAAGCTGCACGACTTAGTACCTGCAAAATGTCATGTCTCGCCTCTTTAAAGCTTACAAAAATTCAGATAAGTTCCGGACTTCATTGAATACTCTTACTATACATAATAAACCTAATTTTGTACACCTGGTGTGAAAAAATCATATCGTCAGTTGCTATTAAAATCAGGGAATCGAATTTCGGTTCCGGTTCTGGAAAGTACCAAAACTTATGTTTCGGTAAAAGGTTCTGTTTTGGTTCTAATATTACTTCGGTATTCGGTTCCGTATTGGTACCTGGATTTTTATTTCAGAAACATACAGAAAGAGCGGTCATTGCACTTGCGTGTCCATCTGATTTCTTAGCGAAGACATAATAACACAGTGCTACAAATTTCAAAAAATTATAATAACCTCGGTATTGACATCGCGTACGCTGTGGAGCAGGTCGCATATAGCACTTCCTCATACTTGGATTTCCTCGGGGACCCCCAAAATCTTAAGTTATGGCCCAAAAATCGTTCATTGGTCATTTTGCTCACTTAACTTGAAATAACTCGCGAATGGACCATCTTGTTTTATATAACTTTACTAGTTCTGATAGCGACGAGAAGATTCTAATATATTATATTCAATGGTTTTGGAGATTTAACGCGATAATTGAGAAGCGCGGGTAACGGATCTGGTATTTTTAACTTTTTTGGAAATTTTTACTTTGACCACCACAGGTTTAACTATTTTATTCTATGCGATTTTCCTTAAAGTTTATTATAAAAGCCCATTTAATTCTACGTTGAACAAATGTTCTCTCGATGAATTTGGTTACCTGATAACGAAGTTATTCGCGGACTTCTGAGCACACTTCGACAGTCTAGTATACTTTTTAAGTGTGTTAACAGAAAATCGATTGATTTAACATGAATTCCCCGAAAATTATACTTTGCTAAAGTTTGGTGGGAAATTTAAATATAGTTTTTCATATAATCACACAATCACATAAATGTTTACATATTTGTTTGACAATTTTGGACTTAGATTATTCCTGTTCCGGTTCAAGTTTATTTTAAATTATTGCCACGCCCCCGCAATTTGGAAAAAAAAAATGATGACTCCCACAGTTTTGTATATAGATGATTCGGTCCTGCTGGACATGTATGGTAACTAGCATTTTATATCGATCCATAGGTAACGATCGGCAGCGCCGCTTTCTGCTGCTACTGCGGCAGCAAAAAACATCCTTTGCATACAGTTCCGCAGGTACAGAGTATGTTCCAAGCATATGATTTCAAATTCCGGTTATCATAGCCAAACTGTTTGTTGGCTCGTGTTCGCTTGAGTGTAGGCGCTTTTTTATTGAAGTTCTATTTTCAATTCGTATACCCTATACCAAAGGACCTAGATTTGCCAACATTTCGGCCGGAATGGATTTTATTTATGTGCGGATATTGTTTTTCAGGCCTTCCTTGGCTTGTTGATGAAAAAAAAAACTGGTTATTATAACGCAATAACGCTCCTGATTGACGGTAAACGCTTTGCCTTCTTCATCTTCGGAAAAGAATTGCCCAATAACCATTTTAACACAAACAATGACTTTTTCATCGTGAAGAGGTACCTCTTGAATCTCTTGAGGATTTTCAGTGGCATAAATAGGACAATTTTGTTTGTTTATTGTTTCATTCAACGTGAAATGAGCTTCATCGGTCATAATGATTTTGTTTTTGAATTTTCCGAATTGACTTGTTTTGTTCAATGTAAATTTCAACAATCTGAAAGATTGTTAATAAATCTAAGAAGTCGATCTGGCATCGCTGACAAAAAAATAATAGTGCTGCCAGATGGGTCCGTCGAATGCGGCCAAACCTGTACTCTGTGTACATTTGGTACACAGTATACAAATGGTGCTGCTGTAATGAAGATGCATTAATTATTGACTTGACTACAAACAAATAAGTAAACATTTATGTGATTGTGTGATTATATGAAAAACTATATTTAAATTTCCCACCAAACTTTAGCAAAGTATACTTTTCTGGGAATTCATGTTAAATCAATCGATTTTCTGTTAACACACTTAAAAAGTATACTAGATTGTCGAAGTGTGCTCAGAAGTCCGCGAATAACTTCGTTATCAGGTAACCAAATTCATCGAGAGAACATTTGTTCAACGGAGAATTAAATGGACTTTTATAATAAACTTTAAGGAAAATTCGCATAGAATAAAATAGTTAAACCTGTGGTGGTCAAAGTATAAACTTCCAAAAAAAAGTTGAAAATACCAGATCTGTTACCCGCGTTTCTCAACCATCGCGCTAAGTCTCTAAAGCCATTGATTACAATATATTAGACTCTTCTCGTCGCTTTCAGAATTAGCAAAGTTATAAAAAATCAGATGTTAATCAGAAGTTAAGTGAGCAAAATGATCAATAAACGGTTTTTGGGACATATCTTCAGATTTTGGGGGTCCCCGAGGAAAACCTAGTATAAAGAAGTGCTATACGCGACCTTCTTCACAGCGTACGCTATGTCATTACCCAGGTTATTTCGCACTGTAGCACTGTGTAATTACACCCCAGAAAATCAGAGTTCTACGCTTACTTGCCCTTCTCAAATCCATACATACAATTGTGGAAACTTTGTTGAGCTTTCTGTCCACAATTTAAGTACATCTTTATTTTGAAAACGTTTTAAACTCAGGAATATTGATCATGATTGATGCCACTGTTAAATAAAATTTCTGAACTATTTGTATTTTCCTGTTTGTTGTCATACAAATACATATATGAATCGAACTCGCTTCCACTTTTATCTAAATAATTTGAAACTGAAAAGTTTCAGTTCAGAAGTTAGCACGACATTAAAATGAGAGGCTACGAATATAGGATGCAATATTTTCAAAGACTCTGGTCTCGCTCTTTTCTATATCAGATACAAAAATAGAGGAAATCTAAGGTTTTAAATGATTTTCGTCGAACATTCTTACCTGAGCTTTTTCCCAAACTCAGCAATTGATGGCGCCACTACTTTGACCATTTGCTTGCAGGTTTGATATATGGCAGCTATACGATATATTCATCAGATTTTGACCAAACTCCCCAAAATGTGTGGAAACCGATAATATTCATAAATGGAAAGTATAAAGACGCTACCATTAAAAAACAAAAAAGTTTTTCTCACTATAACTACGCACCCGACAATCCTTATCGAAAACGGATCCGTTTTCGGTCCGAACAAGTATTACCTGTTACCAGTTTGTGGCAACAAAACGTAAGTTCTCAATACACGTTTTCGGATCCGTTCTCGACACTTTCTCGATAGCAAAAACGTACTGGAAACGATTCAGTTTTCAATCCGTTTCGATCCGTTTTCATCTGCAATGGCCACACGAACAATGACCGCACTTAGTTCACTGGCCAAATCCATGATATAGGGCAGTATATAATCGGGAAAGACATTGGCTTTGTTGCGTGGTATATTCTTAACTGTAGCTAGGTAAGCAGTAAGTGTTGCACCTTGGCGGCAGATTGTTGGGCCAGATTCAGCTAAAGACAGAGAGAGAAAGAGAGATTTAGATGAAGATTTGGAAAGCCCTTCAAGTACTCGCAATGTAGGGCAAAATGCGATCCAATATTGTCTCGAAGGTAATATACTTGGACAACTTTTGCAACAGTTGCAGGGCGGCCATTTTGGTATATTCGACTGTGTCCATCCACGTACGCAGGAGGTGACCACAGTAATGATTAAAAGAGTCCATCTCCTGGGCGAATCCTTTTTCTCAGCTGCCTACTCTTCCCTCACCGAATAGATAAACATATATCAAGGAGGCTAAGAATTGGCGCAAGCGCTCATTCTCATTGCCAGCATAGGCCAGCAATTGGAAGAGCTCCACCAGCTGGCGTGTGCTCTCACGTCCTGTACCTGCAACAGAGCGCAGCTGGAAGAGCTTAAAGAAGGCTGTGCTCTGTGTTCTAACTAGAATTTCCCTTTTCAACCCTATTTTACTTACCTCGCCGAAAATATGTGCATGTCGGGCAGAAAAGTATTACGCGCATAGCTTGGACCCCGAACGAACTTTTTCGCTCTAAATATATCAACAAATGAGGTGGCAAGCAATGACTAGCTGTCACAAACAGAGAAAAAATTAAAAATCCGGATGAAACCCGATTTTCTTAAGAAATTCGGATTTCGTTGTTAAGAGAAATTGTCGTAAATGTCGTAGGTCGTAAACATACGTTTATTATCGAAAAAGTAGTCCAAGTGAGAAAAACTTTTTTGTTTTCAATGGAAGCGTCTATATCCAGTTAGGAATATTATCAGTTTCCACACAATTTTGGGGAGTTTGGTCAAAATCTGATTAATAAATCGTTAAGTGGCGCCATTTTTTGCCGAGCTTGGAAAATAACTCAGATAATATTGTAAAACCATAAAATTAAATTTTGGAATGAAAATCATTTAAAACCTTTATATGTAAAAATTTTACAAGTTGCAAGGTTGTATAAAGTTCGGTCGAACTGAATCACTGAAAAAACCGTTCCAAGCTTATTTAGTATACCCTAAACTTCGCGGGCTTTTGAAACACACAAACTTAATAAATTACTGAATCAATGCGTATAGAATGCCAAGCGCTGATTTTCACATATCAGTGCTTAGACTCCATTTTGTTTGCCCGGAAAGGTGAACCCTTAGTAGTACCCATATCCGCCCAGATAAGTGTCGTGGACAAGAAAATCTTCTCGTTGGCTAGTCAGAATTAATTGGATCGTTTGAGGATTTTAACCTAAAGTATATTTATTCACTGCTGATGGCTTTTTGGAAAAAAAGAAATATGTTCCTGCTTTTCTAAAACTCTTTGCATATATTTGTAAATTAATATTTTCGTGGAAGTTTGATCAAGATAGCTTCAAAACTGACTGAAGATATAGCTCAGAAGCTGACGGACAGACGGACAAACATGGCTATATCGACTCTGATTAAGAATATGTATACTATATGGGGCCGAAGATGCGTCCTTCAAAGCTATTATAATACCTTCTGCATGGGTGAAATAACGTTTGATAATCGATTATGTTCTCCACAGGTCGCGAATGCGTTGACTGGACATTTGCAAATATTTGCTCGACGGAAATGCATTAACCATTCAAGGGAACACGATCGACACTTAACAAAGAGGCGAGCAACTGCGACGCCCAGAATCGGAAGCGAGAAGCTGTATTCAAAGGCCGTGACAGTGAAATCGTCACAACCTGCATTACATATTCAGCAACGAGTCACGTTTCCAGTATTTCTCAAGTCCCAAGTGAATTCCCTACGCCAACATCATCCCCGTCAAGCGACCGCTAGCCCAAACACGCTTGGCGACTCGTCCAACAAATGGAACTATGGTGCACTGGGAAACATTAGGCAATTCTACTGTTACGAAACTACATCAACAGCCAATGAAAATTGTGTTGATCTCAAGTAAACGACGTATTCTACACACAAATATATAAGTTCAATCAAATACAATAAAAATCGAGTTTCATTTTCAAAGCAGTTACGGTAAGTTCTAGAATGCGTAGGCTCTTGTTAGTGAAATGTACATATAGACAGAAAAGTGTTATGCGGTCTAGAAAATAAATGCCATTTTTATCACAAGTGTTCAAATGTAAAAAAGTTTATGGCACAAGGGTTATATAAAGAGTTTTTGATTTCGCGAGTAACTAGCTTAGATTAGATTACAAGCAATCATCGAAATCCGATTCATAGGCCACTATTTAAGTTGCTTTTCGGTTTAAAAATAGTGTAGTTGTAAAGTAATTCGTATGAAAAATACAAATAAATATATTTGGTAACATACACAGTGGACAAAAAACCGAGAACATTGCACTGAAGATGAGCACAAACGTTACCAAGAACAGTGCATGAACGGTTTTTCTCATTTATAGTACAATGTTCTCACTTCAAGAGCAATATTTTGAGACCGCAAACTTGGTTTAAGTTGATATTGTTTCGTTTTCAAGAACATTTTAAACTCAACTGGATAAAAAATTTGATTGATTTTGGTTAAGATTACACAGACCAACAAAATGACGATCTTTGTAAGGTACAGCCCTGTTGATTTGATAAGTTTATGTAATTCCGAAACTGGTTTCGGTTTATCTGCATCAGCTAGAATTTATGGAGGCCACATTACACATAAATATCTGAGTTTATGAGCTATTTGCGACAGTGCACATATTAATGCATTTTTAAAGACAGATAATTTAAGATTTATGACATTTTTTTTTAAATAAATCTTCTCGTTTAAGCTAGCGTGGTTATTAAATTAATATTTTAGCCATTTGAGCATATAGCCAAATACACGATATATTTTTGTGATTTTTATGTCGTTTAAATCAGTTTATTTGGCAAAGTTACAGCTTGTTTAAGACGAACATTAACGAGATGATTTATTTTGAATAAAATGCCACAAACCTAACGTTATCTGTTTTTAGAGTGACTCTTAGACTCTTTCCGCTGCACTTTTCAGGCGCCTTTGATTTTTTAAAAATGCATTGATATGTGCTCTGTCGAAAATAGCTTATAAACTCAGATATTTATGCGTAGTGTGGCCCCCATAAATCCTAGAGTATGCTATTATTCAGTTAATACAACCATAATCCTTCACAGTCTATAACAAAGATGGTCCAACAAAATTGTGTATATAATAGATATAATTTTCTTAAAATTTGACCAAAATAAAAAAATATTTCCTTTAACCTTTATTCGAATTCAAACTCAAAATTCAAGTTGCTTATCGACGATAAGTTATCGTACTGCTTTAGTCATCGATAGGTGGCCAGTTCGATAATTACTTATCGTTCATGTGTAGTTTGCGCTCACAAGTTTTATTAAGCATTTTTCAATTAACTATAATTAATATTTTCATTCCGGCTATATCTAAGCGTACTTCTGGTGTTGAATTCTACCTGTACACAGTTTTTATTTAATAATTCTACGCAATAAATTGACGTACATATGTATGTACATATGTATTTGCAAATTGTTTTTGTGGTCCCGTTATTTACGCACGCGCGCCTCTCTAGCTGTCTCTCATATTTATTTTTTTTATTAGTTCTTTTCGCGTTACATGTATCTTAGCGTATTCCACGCTTCTTTCTTTGTTGTTTTTTGCTGTGCTAAATAAAATTTTTCAAGTTTAATAATTTAGTGTTTTTGTTGTGCTGTGCTTACTGCTGCTCCGGCTCTCACTTCTGTTCTTGGGTAAGTGCATCACCGTCTGTTTGCAATTGTTTTGGTTTGATCCCTGTAGTAAATTTGATGAAATTGAAGACATGAATGCTGCCTGTATTAAGACATGCCAATATATAGGCATACGATACTCTACTATTGATTAAAATTTTAAAAGTTTATGCCCTATACACTTAGATCCTCTAACTTTTACCATCTATCAGACAAAAAGACAGACGGAAAGATGGACAGGCAGAGAGTGATTTTCTATCGGATTCGGAGCTTGGTAAACAATATATGTAGTGACGTTAAAAACCGGTCTAAAAAGTACCTGCTAAAGTACGAATTAACAAATACCACTATCACTACCATTAATAATTTCAAAACTGTATTTAATATTTCGGAACTTATTAAGGGTTTGGTATAGTTTGGATTCGGTTCAGTACCGGCTTCCATTCCTGAAAAAAATGTAGTATAAGCTCACTCGGCAAGGAAGAGTAATGTGTGCTAGTAGCTTATAAATTGGAGTAATAAACACTAATTTTTTTTGTCAAAATATGTTAAATTATTTTCGTTTAAAGTTAAATCAGCAATATCTAACATATTTATTATTAAATTAAGGGGTATTCTTGTCTAGAATTACAGATTTTGGTCATTTTTTAAAATTATATAAAAAAACTAAACATTTGTTTACCATCCATTTTGTAATTATACGTTTATTTATATTTCAAAAATCCAAAAAAAACGAGAAAGCAAGGCTAACTTCGTTGGTTGAAGTTTTAATACACTTGAAAAGTTCGCTTCAACGGTTAGCGATTTCGACCAAACTTTGCAGATCAGCTTAAACACATATAATATTAACAATGACCGAGTTTAAGAGCGCTAATATTGAAAACAAAAAAGTTTTTCTCACTAAAACCCATTTTCCGACCGATCGTTTCTATGGCAGCTACAAGAAGTAGTCATCCGATCCGGTCAGTTCCGACATATTAGCAGCGTGCAGTAAAAGGAAGGCTCTGTTCGCGGAGAAACAGACAGACGGACGGACAAAGCTCAATAGACTCAGCTCGTCATGCTGATCAAGAATATATATACTTTTTGTGGTCGGAGATGATTCCTTCTATGCGTTGCGAACTCCTGGGCAAAATTATAATACACTTTTCAAGTGTATAAAAACAAGTGTATAACAAGAAAGAAAGTCGGTCAAGCCCGACTCTAACATACTCCGAACCCCTAAAGTTTGTATATATTTGATCAATTTAAGTTAGAAGCCACACAAAGTGCCAAAAACGCCATAAAGTGTCTGAAGTGCTGCCTACTGCCTGCAAGTATAAGATGTATATGTCCCATACATGTCAATCCTCTATCTCTTACCATCTCTGAGATCTGTGCGTTCATACAGACGGACACACAGACAGACAGACGGACATGGCTATATCAACTCGACTGTTGATGCTGATCAAGAATATATATTATTTATAGGGTCGGAAATGATTCCTTCTACCTGTTACATACTTTTGCACAAACTTAATATACCTTTGGTACAGAATATAAAATCGACACAATTTTGATCGAAACTATGTTGATTTGAAACGACGTTGTTCCGACAAAAAACAGACACAATTTCGGTCGAAATTATATCATTTCAAAACGACATTCAGAAAAATCGAAACTATGTCGTTTTTTTGTCGAGATTATGTCGTCGGAAATTTGTTCACAATCAATTGTCTCCCAGCAATTCCTTCTGCTTGTTGGTGAGCAATGACCTGCGTCTGGTCCAGGCGCGGATCTAGAATTCGACTTTGGGTGGGCTACGGACTCTCAAAAAAATTATTTTCGAACGAAAAATGTGCAATATAATGCAATATAAGTCCTTCTTATAAATTTTTTGCAGCTCTCAGCTGCTGGAATCTAACCCTCTAGAGCCAGAATGTCAAGAAATTTTCCTTTGATGATGTCTGGCTGTCTCTACCACAATAAAGCTTTTTTAATGCTCCAATAACTATAGTTTACAAAATAAGAAAATTAAATGAACAATTTTTACTATAACTTTTTTTGGTGTAGTTAGAAGTGCTGAACGCAAAAATCGAATGAATTTTTTTTAATTTTGGCAGGTACACTTATATTTTAAGAAATATGTCAATTCATAATCTTTAGATGGAGTCAAGCAAATAATGAATCGAAAGGTTATTGAATTTTCAATAATTGCGTAAAACATTGTTATCAAATCGGCCTAGTAGTTTAAATACAACGATCTAAAATATATGCAAAATCGCATTTTTGGATCGAAAACGACCGATTAGTCCTATTTATATGCAATATAGTGCCAAACTAAATGTTTATCTCATCTGAGAATAGGCTTTAATCGCCTAGGAAAAGTATTATAAAATACCAATCTCTTTTCTACGAAGCAAATATGGTGTTGGCGAAGAAAATAGATGAATACCGTGGCTGGATCAAAATGAATGGAGGAACTAACAGTGCAATTTGAGTATTTTATGTGCTTACTAAAAAAATTGTATCTTTTTCTTCGTCGTTTGGTCAATAATCAAATCAATCATTCATATATAAAAAAGTTCTCAAAAAAGTTTGTTAAAATTGATTTTAGAGTTCAGAACTCCAAACTACAATAAGGCGTTTGATCGCGTTTGGCCCGAGGGCCTGCTTTTCAAGCTTAAGTCCCTCCTCCCTCCAGAACAGTGCCCTCCAAATGGAGAGGACAAAAAAGTGTGCTTATGTTGGTGAGCAAGAGAGCTCTCTCCCGACAACAGCCGTTTTACTTGCAATTCATATTCACCGATTCACACAATCATGAATTTGGCGAACATAGCCATTAATCGTTCAAAAAGACAACAATGCACCTTCGCTATGAGACGCGGGTAAGTTGCTCGAGTGCGACTTCTAGGGTCGAGTCCCATATTCGGAATCTGCGTATAAATATCTTGGTGTGACTTTGGACCGCCGCCTGACCTGGAAAGCCCTCTGACCTCTGGGTCCATGGAAGGCGTCCCTCGGGCTGCCTCATCAATTTGGCAAAAGTGCCCCCTTGTGACTATCCCCTACCAATATTTGCACGCTGCTGGTTCCCCAGCAAGATGACAGATCACCCCCAGGACCTTTGCTGCGTTTTAAGTTGTGATCCCAGGCGTTTGCCGTGCTGTCTAAGTCCTGTCTAGTATTAGTAATTCTTGTTAACTATTTGTAAATAGATTAAGTTCCATGTACCAAGTATTCTCCTAGTTCACATTCAACAAAAAAAGTATATCCCTTGATTTAGTTAGATTTTTCAGGAAACACTCACAATTCGATCTTTAACTTCTACGGAAAAATAAATTTTAAAAATTAGAAAATGGCGCGAAGTGTTTCATAGTTTGCTGTTCTTGAAGAGCTAGTTGGAAAATCTCTACAACGCTAGATCGATGCAAGCCTTTTTGCACAGACGATTAAATTAACAATCCTTAAGGTAGTCGTCCTCTAACTGGTCCATGAAATGAACCACACCGTCATCTTTGGCGGCTTTTGGTTATCAGACATATTACCGATTGCTATTCGCAGAGCCAGCTAAAAATTCATCCATTCTTAGTACTAAAATCTAATTATTGCCCTACATTCCACATAATTTGATTAAAAATTGTCTTTTCTTTTGCTGCATAAAAACAGATTAAGAACATAACTGTTGACATGGCAGCTATAGGGTCCTAATATATTAAAGTAAATTACTATCAGTTGAGTTCCCTTAAAAACGGCCTAATTAATGTGCTACTGCAGTACGAGAACTGTCCAGTTTATGAGGCTTACATATAAATACTTTATTATTTACATTCAAATATGGTTTTATACATTATAATCAACTACAATCTTTCAAATAGTTTGGAGTTTAATCGATTAGTAGGTTCGAAATTAACTCGTCGGCGCATATTTCAAAATAAGCAAAGACATTGAGTGTCGCGATTTAGTTGTGCACTGTTGCCGAGGAATGTTGGATGCTGCGTTCAAACTCTTCCAAACTGAGTGCTTGATTCACATTTAAGAGAGGCAATTTGCCAGCAGATGCTCTTGCAAGCAGTTCGGGGGAGAACCACTGCGCCAATTGGTTGGTTGTGGGCGACAATCGATCATCTCGGTGATAATTGATGTTCTTTAATACATTTCCAGACTCGGAGCTGGCTTCTGCAAAAGAGAAAGCCTGTAAGTCTTGCACGAATCGGTGTGTTCTCTGTTGTCTTTACCTTGCTGATTTGATTGGGGTTGGCGGTGCAACTCCCCATGCATCATCCGGTGTCTGGGTGGCTGTCGGGATTGTGCCTGTGGCTGTTGTAAGTAATGATGTTGCTGCTGCTGTTGCATATGTGAGATTCCGTCAGCGTAGGGAACGTTGTGAAGGCTGTCGCTGTTCAAAATCGATTCCTTGAGCCTTTGCTGGTGAATTTGCTGCAAAGTCAGAGGTGGAACGACCTGTGGCTGCGCTACAGAGTTCAGGGTTCCCTTCAAAATGGGACGGCCTGCGCAAAGGGTTACATTTCTCATGAGTATTTGCTTTCAATTTTTATTCATACTTACCAAATGATTTTATTCCCTGCGCCGCTTGCATGTTTCCGCCAGGGGGCCACTTTATCTGCTGCTGATTCCGCGACTGGGGTAGCAGCTTTGGAGAGATTTGTGGGCTATTTTGATTGATAGTAGTGTAGTTACCCCCACCACCACCACCCAAGATCATACGAGGTTGTAAATTCATTGCTGGCATTTGCTGCGGCTCGTTCGCCATATTGTGTGCAGCCAATGGCTTTGATAACTGAGAGGACAATTGAAATTGGTGAAACTGCTGTTGCTTCTGATGCTGCTGCTGCTGCTGATTGCTGGTGCTATTCTGCGTTAACGGCGTATCCTTGTCCGCTGTCATTTTCCTAAGCACAGACGTTGGTGTAAATGCCAAAGGCGTGGGCGAATTGCTGTGTCGAATGTGTTGATTGAGACCTTGGCTGGGAGGAGGAGCAGTGGATGCTGTTGAGAACATCTCTGCAGATTATAAATGGTCAAAGGTAAATCATTGTTAATGGCGCAATCAAAACGAGTTGAAGTTAAAGTGGGCCGTGCTCGACTTTGATATCCCCGATATTTAAGGAGTGTATATAAAGTCTGAGGTTAGCCGTTAATTGTTAAGATAACAGAGCTGTCACCGTTATATATAAACCAAAATTAATAAAAAGTCTAAAATTTAAATTAAACTAGAGCTGCATAACTGTAAAATTTGAATGCGTGCGGAAACCATAATAGTTACGGTATCTGTAACTGTTATGACCGATCGCTTTATTCCAATTTCGGTCATATTACGTTGACCCATAAGTTCGATGTTTGAAGTGCTCAAAATCTTGGTTATGTAAGAGTTCTCCGGAGGAATGGAAACTAGACCCGCGTGTCTCTTTTTGGGCGATCGTCAAACTATGTTTTACGTTCATATAAATAAATGCGAGTGGAACTAATGCCCACGATAGCCTCTATCCCACGTTTGGATTTATCGCCAAAAGTCGAAGTAAGTTGATCGTCTCACTCCTAATATAGTCCACGTCGCACAAAGATTGTATCGAGTTTATTCCATATTTGAGTCGAACATTTTGACAAGACAATGTCAACAATTGACAGGACACTCTGTATAACAAAAAGTTCTGCGTAAAGGCCTATTCTCAGATGAGATAAAAACTTATTTCGGCACTATATTTCATATACGGAGGTGACACAGAAATCACTAGAGATTTTCGTATAAAAGCTTGTATTTATAATTTAAACTGCTTTAATGTATATGTGAAGTGGCACAGAAAAGCTTGGTTACTAGATCAGATGACGAAAGTAAAGCAAATTCATACAGACTGTTCAAAGCCAAGTAGATTTTAGCAGTTGGTGCTAAATAGCTCAAATTCACCATCTGATCTAGCAACCGAAGATATACTTTTCACTTTACATATAAAGTTATACAAATTAAATTGGAAATGCAAACGTTTATACCAAAATCTAGTGATTTCTGTGTCACCCCCGGTAAATAGAAACAATATTGAACAGTTTGAAATCTGATTGCTTTTGAACGGCAGTCCTATTTATATGAAATGTAGTTCGGAACTAAATTTGTATCTCATCTGAGAATGGTATTTAAGATTGTACTTAAAAAAGTTCAATTTAAAAGTAGCAAGCAAGGGCCAGAAAATATGATTAGCGGACACCGCACATTTGATTTATGGTGTCGGAATCGATTTTTTTCCAGTTACATTCATCTGCACGAGCTAAGTATACTCTTTTTAACAGCTCTAATTTAATTTATTATAAAAATCCCAACTGAATGATAGCACAGTGCCACAAAATTCAACTTTTTTGCAATTGCAAGAGCAACATTGACCATTTGGGTATCAGGAGCTTCTCCAAAATTATGAAATTAATCCTATGAATCCAATTCGTCATTTCCACTAAGAAAAAGTAAAGTTTAGATGAAAAATATCTTTGGTGGACCAACCGCGGTACGCTAAGATGCCTAGAACAGAGTTTTTCAAATAATATGACCTGTTGTTCTGCTGGTAATGAAGCAATTTACTCATAAGAATAATTCCATAATTTTGGTGAAGCTGGTTTTATCTAAATGGTCAATGTTGCTCTAAGGCAATTGCTTGTACATAGATACCCATAGCCTACGAACTAAGTCTTCGATGGTGAAATTAAAAACGCAGTTCGGTCTACTTTTATAACTAGTTTATGGCCTATATGGACTGGATAATGGGTGGTGTCAAATGAGGTACCCACAATCGTGGTTTTTCGATGCATGTTACCTTCTCTTAAGGACACATTTTGTTGGTCAGCCTCAAATTCTATCGAGTGGTTTTCCATTGATTCCATTTTCTAAGTTAGACCTCTATGGGCGGGGTACTAACCGCTTGTCCATTGGAGGCGGGAATTTAGTATAACAATTGTGGTGACTCCCTTCATCTTGGGTGAATTTTCCAAAATTTTAGATCTCACGTTTTTTTTAACCAGCAACAGATGATGTTGCTATGTGTTGCTTAGTATAAATGTGCCCAGTAAACGCGAACTTGACGTGATCAAGAAAAACTGGGTATAAAGTGTTGCTCCCTGATGCCTCTAGTTTCATAATTTATTGGTCCCGTGCCCAGGCAATTTTGAGTGTTCCACAGTATAATTGATTCAATTTCATAATTATGTTCTGACAATATGATTATTTTTGAGTTTTACTAAAAAACTCGGGCCTTAATTAAATTATTTTGTAATAAATACTTTTTTTGCTCAATAATAAAACTCAAGATCCTATTAAGACCATTTAAAAAGGATCTGTGGCAAAATTGATATATGCATATTCTTAGAAAATGAACCAAGACGAACCTATAAATAACCAATTTTGAGTTTGAAACTTATTTTTATGGAAGCTATATTAAATGACAATGTGGCACTAGCCCCTCGATCCTACACGGGCTCTTGATAAATGTCGATGAGATAAGACGAAAAAAATTTGTGCAAGTTTTATGTAGACTAAATATTATTTACGGTCCCCTCTATTTTAATCTAAACGAGACTACTTATTAATATTTTATTAGATTTGAAATAATGATACAAGAATCTTGAATCAGGTTTAAAGAGCATTTTGGATGAAAGGATCCCCAATTTGATGGATTACATTTAGATCGATTACATTTAATACCATTATATTTGTGTCGAGAGCTTACCTTCGGAAACATTGGATGCCACCAGTGCGGGGTTGAAAGATGCATGAGCGGCAGCAACTAAATTGTGGTGACTGATGACATCGTTTTGATATGTTAGTTTTTGCGGTATCGAATTTCTTCTAGTGTTGGCGAGCTCGCGAAAAACTATGGCAATTACCTCCTTTGTGGGTGGCGGTGTATTGGGGTTGTTCAGTTCCTTTTCCAAAAACTCAAGCGAAATGTCTCCACGAAAAATGCCTGTTGATGTTATGTACATATATGTGAGTTTTGTGGGAGCGAAACGACGATCTCTTGCCTTGTGTGTTGAAATTTTAAGCACAAGACAAGGGGATCTACAGTTTAACGCATAATATGGATAGCAAAGTTTGAGTAGATTTGTAATGCCAAAAATATATCGCTTACTAGATTCAATACTGTCGAGAATACCTATTTATTATTCCGAAGTTCAGAGATTTTGCATTTTAAGTTTAAAATTTGAGATCGATATCGTAAAAATTGGGGGGCGGGAGAGGGCTTGACAAAAATTTGAAACAAACTAGATCCGCCTGCGAACAATAGGAGTCTACATTTAAAATTTGGTTTCTCTAGCTCTTCTGAGATCTAGTTGTTCCATACAGACGGACGGGCGGACAGACTGTTAATGCTAATCAAGAATATACATACTTTATTTGGTCGTGTTCGAAATAACACAAATAAAAACTGAATCTATCCTATAAAATTATTAGAATAATTTTCTATTATTTATCTATTATTTCTTTCACTGCGAAGTGATTATTTTGTAGTTCTGGCTACTTTGTTGAGTTTAGTCGAAAATCGGTTGTTCGAAAAAATAAGAATAAAGTGATGTGGCATAACTTTTAATTATCACAAACCAGGGAATTCCCGAATTATTTAGAGTACTTTGTGTTTGGTGTGCAGTAATTTTTTTTACGTATATTTGTAAAATCGCTTCATAATGGGAAGAAGCCAACATTGTTGTGTTGTGGAACAAAGACAATTATTTAAAGAATTGCTTAGAGAAGGCAAAACATTTGCATTTAATAAGCCCCCTTTAGAAAAAGAAGAAGTGAAGGTTACTTGGCAATTGTCGTCAATTCAATCTTCATGGGCATCATAAAATGTTGTGTATTTCCGGATTTTTCGGAACGCTTGATCTTGACCCGTCAGTTTACCCCTAACTCATACATTTTTGAAAATTTCGCGACTTTTTGAACTGTTTGATCTAACCATTTACAACTCTACAATTGCCATCTATCAAATCTTAATGATACCCAAAACTCATAATATTTTCCAAATTTCGAGAAAAAACTGCGCTCAAATGACAATTTTGGAAATTTTGCGATTTTTCAGACTGTTCGGTCTATATACCAATATATGCACTTCCTATATTTACCCCACCTACTACTGTTTACTATTTTGAGTATTAATCACATTAATTGCAATTGGTCCCTCGAGCAATTCTTGTACCTGTTTGATTTAATTTTGGAAGACACAAATTTAGTTGGCCTGTTCCATAATATGGTGCCGGTTGGCCGGTTGTGGTTTGATTCCGCCTCAGAACATCTCAAAAAATTTTTTTACACCTTTTTTAACCTTCAACAGCTTTTGACGCCAGTTGTCGGATTGTGGCCCTTTGGGCTTTGTAAAGCCAAATATTTTGTATTATTAGTCAAGGCTGCAAACCTGTAAAATTTTGGTGAGGGTTCGGTCCGGATGTTCGAACCCGTGTTTAAGTGTAATGTTCAGTTCGCGGACCGGTCCATGTACTAATCGAACCTAAGGTTTTGGTTCGAATCTGGGTTCATGATTGTTAAATAATTGACAGATTTTAACCTCTACTTCCGGTCAAAATTTAGACAAATATGTGTTCAGGAGAATGAGTCCAGATTACCAAGCTACTTACGTAAGTCGTCGAATTGACTGAATTAGTTCTAAAAAGTCCTTCAAAAGTGCTTGGTGTTTGAATTTTAAAATCTTTACCTTCTACGTACATACCCATTCATAGAGAAAATGATACTCTAGAGACGTTTATACCCCGTTTTTTTTTTATCAGTTTCGAGTCATTTGAATCTTTTTTGAGTCATTTTTTAATGAATCACAATTTGAGCAAATGCAAGAGTCATTTTCGAGTCTTCCTTAAGTCGCACATGAAACTAATCTCTTTTTAATCATCAAAAGGGCTGGAAAATCACTCACCAAGGTAATTCTTGTTAAAATGATCTTCTAAATGTCAGGCTTAGCCGAAACTGTTCTTCAGGAGTCGCTTATAGCCCGCTTTTCTAATCAGTTTCGACTCATATTTCAAATCATTTGCGATTTTTTATTTTAATAAATCACATTTTGAGCTTTTGCGTGACTCATTTTCTAATCTTCTTTGAATCGCACATGAAATTAATCTCTTTAATATTCATAACTATTGAAAAAGTTATTAAAGATCTTCAGAAATGGACTTAAATGATTGTTTGAACCGAACCTTTTCTTTGTATACAGCGCGGATCGGTTCGGGAGCTTAAATATTTGAAAGGTTCGGTATATGGTCCAGTTCGACCCATGGACCCCGAACGGAACCCGGTTCTTTGGGGTTCGGTTTAGGACCGGTTTGCAGCCTTGTTTTTAATACAATTCTCATAGCAATGGTGGCGGGATAGGAGTTCTTCTTTTTGAACATTATCAAAATAAAAGTTAAAACCATCAGGCACATCCAAAAAAAACTTTATTCTTCAATTTTGATTTTCATCATCGTCATTTTATATTCCATAGTTTAAGATATTCTTAAGGAAATTGCAAGGCTACACTATTGCTTTTTCTAATTTTTTTCTAAAATTTCTCTGTATGTGAGATTACACTCCGTTTCTTCTGATGTAAAACATCTTTAACGCGGCTTATATAATTTTTTAATTTTTTTAACCGAGTACAGTATAATTTGGATAATTGCACCTTCACTTAATTGCACATTTAAGATAATTACTCCATCTCTGTCAATCGTAGTAAAAACTGCTTTTACTCTAAAAATTTTATTTAATTGCATTGCATACTTGCATTTTTGCATTGCATTTTTAAGATTATTGCATCATTTTTGCGGGAATAAGTTTTGTTTGTGTATGAAAAAAATTAATTTAAATGCGCGACAGAGCGAAGTCCACTATCGATATCGACAGTAATCGTTGTAAGTGTCAATAGTAAATTCAAAGCGCTTAAATGGTATCGATGTTGTGGTCGCTGTGAATGTCAGTTTCACGAGCGCAGACCGCTCTTGATCAAAACAGCCACTAATCACAAGCAACGAAAATTTAAGTAAAAATGGGTAGAACAAATTATAACGCTTCCTGAACAGTAAAGCAGAAACTGGACATTATTGATGCAGTTAAAAATAAGTCAAGCAAAAAGGAACTGCGTATTAAATACAAATGCGACAGGTCGACAATTGACCGAATTATAAAAAAGGAAGCCGAGCTCAGCCATGCCGGTATTACCGCGGGCTCACAGCGAAAGCGTCAAAGAAAATGGGTGCATGCTGATGTAGAGCAGGCACTAATGCAATGGTTTTGCCAATGCGATATTGGACCGGCATGTTATTCTCGGCAAAGCCAAGGAATTCTGTCTTAAGTTCAATACCGAGTTTGAACAAGATGGCAACTGGCTGTGGCGCTGGCGTAAGCGCCATAATATAATATTTGGCAAACTGCACGGAGAGTCTGCTGAGAGCGATGCTAGAGGAGCAAATGATTATGTTCTCAACATATTGCCCGAACTGCCCAAAGATTAGAAAAAGGAAAATGTATTTAACGCAGATGAAACTGGCCTTTATTATTTAGCAATGCCAAGTTGGACAATTTATCTACCGGGTGAGCAACCTAAAGGGCAAAAAAATCAAAAAACGCGTTTGACTTTGCTCTTATTTGGCTCCTACAAAAAAGGTCGTTGCTATAGGTAAAGCCAAAGCTCCACGTTTTTTTAAAAACGCAAGCCTACCATTCACTTATTATGCTAACCAAAAAGCATGGATGACCGGGGACACATGGCAAAAAATCATTGTCAAATTGGATCAAGAAATGATTAAGGAAAATCGAAAGATTGTATTGTTCGTTGATAACGCGGCTTGTCATAAAGATGTGCAACCTATCAAGAATGTTGAAATTGAATTTATGCCTCCTAACACCACGGCTGTGCTACAGCCTTTAGATCAAGGAATTATTCATTCGTTCAAAGTAGAATACAGACGAATTTTGGTTAAAAAACATTAGGGTGCTTTTTAACGCTGTGAAACTACAGCCGAATTTGTGAAAAAACTTTCGCTGTGGGATGCGATTTTCTATGTAGACAATGCATGGAAATCGGTCAAGCCGACAACAATTTATAATTGTTTTAAAAAAGTAAGTACCGTTTCTTGAATCTGAAGCAACAAACATTTAATCAATATTACCGTTTCAGGCAAGGTTTTGCGACTGTAATCAGCTTGAGAATGATCTTGTTGAAGAATCAACTGAAAAGAGACTAACCTAAGTTTTTAAACCAAACACCAACTGGACGGATTATGTTAACGTGGATGAGAATCTTGATTGTTATGGGGCCATGACTGCTGACGAAATTGTTCGCTCCGTATTAGACGACAACATTCAAGAAAACGAGTGCGGTAGTGAGAATGAATCGGAAAATTTACTGTTACCATCAATGAAAGATGGTTTTTGCGCTATTAAATCATTGGAAATGATGGCTAGAGAATGTAAATGGGATGAAGCATCCACACTTTCTCGTTTGGAAGAAAATTTGCTGGTGCTGGTGCAGAAAATAACGGATTATATTTAATATATTAATGCATTTATGTAATAGCCAAAATGGAATTAATATATAATAATCAAAAAATTCGAATGCTAACTTTTGTCTTTTTTCGCGCTACTTTACATTTGCCCATAACAACCATAACTACATCTTTAAAAATTGACGTAGTCAAACAAGCAGCAACTCTGTCTGGCATCCCAGGCATCAGAAAATTTGATTGCCTCGTAAATCATTGGTGTCTTTTTGTTTGTCAGTTGGTTGTTTTGTTTGTCAGTGATTGTATTTTTCTTTTTCGCGTCTGATTTTGTAGTTACTTTTAATATATTATTATTCGATAATTCTTTAATGTCTTTAAATTCAATTCTTGATAAAGCGTCTGCTGTATAATTTTCACGTCCTCTGATTATGGGAATTGTTAAATTTTGGTGGAGATATTTTGGTCGTAGTGTGAATAGATTTTGATTTTGGGCATAATCAAGTTTACAATTAAAAGTTTTAATAAAGTCAAGTCCAATTATTCCATCACATGGAATCGGAAAGTCATCTTTGACTACTTGGAACTTGTGCTGTATGGAAATGTTTTCGATTTCTAAGTTTAATGAAATTTCTCCTATTGATTGAACACTTTCCTGACATATCCCATTTAAGCTAGTGTATTTTGCTGTGTTTGTTTCTGTTGGATTAATCAGTTTACTCTCTTTTATCAAGCAGATATCTGCACCTGTGTCTGGAAGAAATTTAAGTAATTTTGTTTTGAGGCTTAAGAAAATGAAACTATCGTTGTTTAGACTTAGGGAGTATATTTTGTGTGTACTTAATTTGAATTCAGAGGACGTTCGGAGTTTTCCTGTTGATTATTTTCAGTTGCAACTCTTATATTGTTATTTCTGTTTTGGTTATTATTGTTTCTATTATTATATCCGTTGTTTTGGTTATATCTGGTATTGTTATTATTGTTGTTATATCGGTTGTTGATATTATTGTTGTTATATCGGTTGTTATATCGGTTGTTATAATTGTTGTATCTGTAATTTTCATTGTTTCTATTATAACTATTGTTATTCCAGTTTCTTTGACCATTATTGTTGTACTGCCATTGATTATATTGCCTGTTGGGGTTGTTGAAGTCTGGTCTCGTAAAGAGGATTGTGTTGTTTTGGCCAGTTGCGTCTGTGCAACTACTGACAAATTTAGAAACAACTTCATTCATGTTACTAAATTGTCCCGCTTCCATTATTGTTTGACTCTTTCTATTGTGCAATTATGCGTAATTGCTTTTACAGCTGTCTGGGTAGCGTAATTAGTTTCTATTTCAGGTTTTAGCTCGTCTAGAATATATGCTCGAGTGAGTGCTTTTGTTAAATTTTCAAGCTCTGTCGCATATGCAGTAGCTGATTTTCCGTTCTGTCTCATGTTCATCATCTTAGCTTCTAAAACTCTGACTGATTCTCCCTTAATATTATTATTTCGCTAATTGTCTTTTCGTTCGTAATCAATATTCTTGAGTCTCCCTTTAATTTTGTCTTAATGAAACGTACAGCTGTCGCTTCATGTGGTTATTTAATGTCATCTAAAAGTTCAAGAGAGTCAATAAAACTTTGTAAGTTTTCAGCCTTTCCATCAAAATCGTGAACAAGCCTTGAGGCTGAGCTCAGAAACTCAAGGTGATTGTGGCATATTGTTTTCCTTTGGTTTTTTTCGCTATCAATGGGTAGCTGTTCTTCTTCTTCAAGTCCTAAATCTGCTTCTTCTTCCATAGGTTTAAATTCATAAGTGGCTGGGCTCTCTAGTTGCTTAGGCAAGAATGCTATTATTTGATGTTTATCCGTAATATATTCTAAGTTATTTCTAAAAAGTAAGAAAGTATCATTCGCCTGTAGTTCCTGTAGTGTATTGAATTCAGTATAGTCTGCTCTTAATATTTCTCTAATATTGTTAAAGTTCTCCAATTATATTTCTTAATGTTTTCCAATAGTTATTGATCTAATTGGTATATTTTTGGTAAGGCATTTGTAAGACTTATAAAAATGTTCTTTGTGAGGTTTGATTTTATTTTGAATAATTGTCCAATCCATATAATATTTAGGAAAAACGTTTTTAAGAGAAAAAAATTTTTTGAACTCTTTTTAGTTAAGCCTCAAGCCACTGTGTTAAATTTTTTAATTATTTTTACTTTGACTTCTAATCACTGTGCAGAAATATTTTTTCAACTCATTTTAGTTAGCCTGCTAACCACTGTGCGCCGATCATTTAGCTCCGAATGCTTCTCAAGCTGCAGCTCTGTTTAAAAGCCCTTTTTTTTTTTTTGTTTTGGTTCCCTTACTGCAATTTTGTGAATGGAACCTTTTTGTTTGGGGTTCCTTAAATTTTGGTTTTTGTTTATGAATCAATTCATTTTAAAATATGTATGCAAGTGTAAGAAGTGTGTATGTATGCACATGTGTGTCTATAAGTGTATAATTAATGTATAAATTCGTTTGTAAGTGTGCTTATGTATAAATATATGTATAAGTGCTTGTATGTGCATCAGTATGTTTTATTTTGTTATGTGCTTTTGTTTTTTTTTTTGTTTATGATGCGAGGGCGAATATCGCCGTACCGCTAAGTTGCCGTTAGGCACTCGTATTTATTTTTGTTTTATTTTTGTTTTGTGTTATTGTTGTTGTTGCTTCACCACCGGGATTTGGGTGAGGAGTTCTTCCTCCCTGGCTCTCCGGTGTTCTGCTGCTCGGTGTCCTGGTTGGCGTGCCCGTTACTCCTCCAGGGCTAAAGGCTTTGGGCCAGCCTGTGGGCATGCAGCGATATCCTCCTCTAGAGCGATTTTTTGGTCGCTCATATCCTTTTGCCGATTTGTGTTTGGCAGGATTTTTATATTTCTTATTTTTATTTAATTAAGTTTATGCAAAAGTATGTAACAGGGAGAAGGAATCATTTCCGACCCTATAAAGTATATATATTCTTGATCAGCATCAACAGCCGAGTCGATATAGCCATGTCCGTCTGTCCGTCTGTCTGTCTGTCCGTCCGTATGAACGAAGAGATCTCAGAGATGGTAAGAGATAGAGGTTTGACATGTATGGGACATATATTTCTTATACTTGCAGGCAGATCCAGTTTATTTTCAATTTTTGTCACGCCCCCTCGCGCCCCCGCAATTTGGAAAAAACGTCATAACTCCTACAGTTTTGATGATAGATGGTTCGTACTTTCCAGAGATATCTAGTACTCAAAATTATTTATCGATTTGCCAAAGGTATGATAAAGATCGGATGAACGATACTCAAGTTATGAGCAAAAAACGGTCAGTTAACACACCCCACCCACCCCACCCATAACCTAAGAATTGCGTTCAGCAGAAGCAATCTTAGTGAAAGAGAGAGAGAGAGAGAGAGAGAGACTTAGAGAGCGCACTGCGTTGTGCGTTGTGTGTTAACTGGCCGTTTGACTCGTAACCAAATGCGAGCTGCGACATTAAGGGTGCAGAGTATGTTAAAGTCGGGCTTGACCGACTTTCTTTCTTGTTTTTATACCCGTTACTCGTAGAGTAAAAGGGTATACTAAAGTCGTGCAAATGTATGTAACAGCCAGAAGGAATCATTTCCGACCATATAAAGTATATATATTCTTGATCAGCATCAACAGCCGATTCGATATAGCCATGTCCGTCTGTCCGTCTGTCCGTCTGTCCGTCCGTCCGTCCGTCCGTCCGTCCGTCTGTCTGTATGAACACCTAGATCTCAGAGACTAGAAGAGCTAGAGCAACCAAATTTGAAATGTAGACTCCTATTGTCTGCACGCAGATCAAGTTTATTTTCAATTTTTGCCACGCCCTCTCACGCCCCCGCAATTTGGAAAAAACGTCATATCTCCTACAGTTTTGATGATAGATGGTTCGTACTTTCTAGAGATATCTAGTACTCAAAATTATTTATCGATTTGCTGAAGGAATGATAAAGATCGGATGAACGATACTCAAGTTATGAGCAAAAAACGGTCAGTTAACGCCCACCACCCACCCCACCCATAACCTAAGCATTGCGTTCAGCAGCAATCTTAGTGAGAGAGAGAGAGAGAGAGAGAGAGAGAGAGAGAGAGAGAGAGAGAGAGACTTAGAGAGCGCACTGCGTTGTGCGTTGTGTGTTAACTGGCCGTTTGACTCGTGACCAAATTCGAGCTGCGACATTAAGGGTGCAGAGTATGTAATAGTCGGGCTTGACCGACGTTTTCAAAAGTTTTGTTGTCTGATCTGTTTATCGTGATGAATTTGGAGTCATTTATGGGGATTTAGTAATTGACAAATGTCTATTAATATCTGGCGGATAATAAATAGCCGAGTTAAAAAATGTTGCATACTTTTCGGCTGACCCACCTCAGGCATACAGGAAGGCTAATAAACATTTGTTTCCATGAGTAACGGGTATATCGAAGTCGGTTAGAGCCGACTTTAACTTACGCTCTCGTTTTTTTTGGTTTGGCGGGTTAAGGCAGGATCGCCATGTAGGAGGCGGCTTGAGGTTTTAACCTTGAGTGTTTATTAAGAGCGCAATGCCCCAGTATTTATACCAATCTGTTTACATTGATTCTTATGGACTTGGTTTGTTTACATGTGTTAGAAGAGATCTTAATGCTAATCTTATGCTAGGCTTAATTACGGTACTTAGGAATATATCTTACTTGCTTTTACTTATATGGGCCAAAGCTTAGATAAGAAGTTTGGCTTTAGAGTAGAGCTTTTGGCTTGAAGCTTTTAAGCTTGAGCTTTGATAATGAAGCTTTGTTAGTTAAATAGTGAGCTTTGTTCTAATGCATAGTGGCTGCCATAAGTTATCCTAGGAAGGAAAACATGATGATTTTAAGACATTTTTGTAATTTTGAGTATATAGATGTGACTTTTTTGACTTGCTACTTAAGAATGTTTTGTAAGCTTAGCCAAGAGCAACAACTTCCTTTAAGACGTCAAAGCGAAATTCCAAATAGTTTACGAGATATGGAGTTGCGAATCCCAATCAGAAGCTGAAAACTTCAAAGTGCAATAAAAAGAAAACGGCAGCTAACCAGGCCAAACCCAGCGAAGGTTTTTGTACTACCATCATACCCTTTCAGAATTTTTTTCATTTGTTTGTCCTGTGGCCACATTAAGTGTCCTATTCCAACCAAATTTGTTTTAATGTGAGCTGCATTGAATGACGTTGCAGAAAAACCAAACACAAAGTTTATATTTTGCTCATAAGATACAAACTGTTTGATTTTAGTATTGAAAATAAGATAACTTTTCAATGGTTTTGATTGACGATGTTTGACATAAACTTCAGAAAGGTCGTGTGCTTACCACACTAGAGTTGCTTAATGGATTCTTCCATGTTCCAGTGCATGAGAGTTCACGAAAATATACTTTGTTCGTCACGCAGAGTGGTCAATACGAATTTA
Organism: Lordiphosa magnipectinata; assembly: GCA_037044535.1. Lineage (NCBI taxonomy): Eukaryota > Metazoa > Arthropoda > Insecta > Diptera > Drosophilidae > Lordiphosa > Lordiphosa magnipectinata. Next base: position 41,706 of record JBAMBO010004308.1, on the reverse strand, counting down.
GTTTTGTACAATTCGGGATTTCAAACCCCCCAGCCGTGTTTATGAGGTATATCTTTGCCGTTTTGAGACCATTGATAGATACGTTGATTTAATATATGGATGATATTATCATTCCGTCCAAAGATGAAAAAGAAGGACTATAGAAGTTGGAGAGATTTCAGGCTTGCGCATTTAGTAGGAAAAATGTCAGATGCTACAGCGAAAAGTAAATTTTTTGGGCGGGACCATTAAACCCCTTCAAAAGAAAAGACGGCGGCAGTCGATAGATTTCCAGTCCCGCGAAATAAAAAAGGAGTTCAAAGCTATTTGGGCTTAACTTCTTACTTGGAGCCGATGCCATCAAGTTGTCATTTTATGTGGATGACTTCCTTTGGGGACTTTATTCTGCAGACGGTCCTCTGTAGCATAAGGCAGAGGTCATCAAGATTCTCCAAGAAGGGATGTTCGAGCTGGCAAAATGGCACTCAAACCATACAGAATTCATCGATGACAACCTGTAAAGGATTTAAGTCTAGAGAATACAGAGGTCACAAGTACGCTGGGACTAGCCTGGGACCAGCAACAAGATGCTTTTCTGTTCGCATTTTAACCCAAAAAGAAACTTGGTTCTGTCTCAAAACGCACCATTTTATCGCTGGCATCATCTTTATTTGACCCATATGGATTGGTATCGCCTGTGGTCATTAATGCAAAAATAATTTTGCAAGAGCTATGAGTGTTGAAGCTGGAGTGGAATGAGGCTATCCCACAGCAAATGCACCAAGCTTAGACAAGCTTTTTGGAATCCTTATCATCGTTATAGTCATTGAAAATATCACGTTATTGTTTGCAGCCAAATCCTCAAGAACTCCAATTACATGAATTTGGCGATGCATCCATTCGAGCTTGCGCATGTTGTGTATACGCTCGTACGGATGATGGCGATGGCAGGATTAAGATACAGCTGATAGCTTCCAAGTCTAGAGTGGCACCAACACGAAAACTTTCTGTCCCAAAGTTGGAATTGGCCGCTGCTCATCAGTTGGCACAACTTTTTGCCAAAATCAGAGAAGTTTTCCCAATCGAATTGAAAACTTTTCTTTGGAGCGATTCGCAGACTCTGCTGCATTGGATCCAGCTACATTCGGCAACAATGTCCACATATGTTGGCAACCCAGTTTCCGATATACAAGAAAACAAGATCAATTGTATTTGGAGGTAGCACCAACACGCTTCAATCCTGCCGATTTGGTATCCAGAGGATGTACGCTCTCGGAACTGCAGGATTCTAATTGGTTTCAGTGGTCGGCAGTCGAAATTGCCAATGTATTGATGCTGGCAGCCTAATGAACGCTCGTCTTATATTTGAAGAACTAACTACAGTCACTGCAGAGGTGGAGGCAGTCCTAAATTCACGTCCATTTTCCCCACTTTCACCGGACCCACATGATTTGGGAGTATTGACACCAGGTCAATTTCTGACTGGTGCGCCTTTACGTGCTCTACCGGAGTATCCAGTTCCGGATGAAAGGCTGGATCACTTGCAGCGCTGAACAGGAAAAAAAGGCGAGCTAAAATCAAGTAAAAAAAATTTGATTTCATCTCGACCTTCGGATTGAAGTTTCAAGTACGAGTCGTACTAGATTCACTTGAATCAAGCACGAAAGGATTGGAACAATCCTAAAAGGCTTGGATCAATCCGAAAACGCTCATTTCAAGTACGGATCCTACTTGATTGAAGTAAGTACGGAATTCCACTGTCAAAGTTAAAAGGCGAAAAGAAACCCAGAGCAAGATCAAAACTGAGAGTGAAAAGCTCTCTCAGGCTAAATGGGTACACACACATATACAAATTTTTTTGTCAGCACAGCAGTTATTGGTCGTGTGGGTTTTTTGCGCTAACCGTTGCCTTGGAATTCCCTACCAATTATAGCGCTTCCAGCATGAGAAGGTAGCTGCTGAATTGCAGTTGATGGGTCAAGTCTATTGAAGAGACTTTAATAGCGACCAGCCTCAATTGTAATGTTGTTTGTGTCCTGTTTTTACAGTTGTATGCAAACTAATGACCTCGAGCCGGCAAAAAATTGCTGATTTGATAATCAAAAGGTCGTTAAAAAAGTAGCATGGAGTTCTTGTGAGTTGATTTTTTGGGGTCAAAATGAGTTTAACCATCGAGCTAAAGTCAATCTCATGTCATTTGTGATACAATTATTTTTCGGATTGAATGTAGTTCGAGTATCGAGCTCAATTTAATCTCGGGTACATAGCACCAAGCCGACTTCGAGATCAAATCAAGTACGAATATTGAGCTTAAATCAATATTGGACCTTCTTGATTGGATCCGACTATGGGATCAAATCGAGCTCGAATAACAAGATAAAATCAATCCAGTTTGAGCTGAAGTCGGGATCAAGACAAGAAATCCGGTATTGAAAATTCCGTACTCAAATCAATTCTTCTCGTACTTAGTTTGAGAAAATCCGGACTTGACCGGCTTCTGACATCGTTTGGGATTGATTTCAACCCGGATATCTCGGATTTTTTTCTGTGTGCAGACGTGTTACTGGCGTAAAACAACATTTTTGGCAACTGTGGCTCAAGGATTATGTGAGCGAGCTGCAGGCTCGTTCAAAGTGGAAAAAGCCCTCTGCCAGTGTCTCTGTTGGCGATTTGGTTTTCGTTCATGAGGACAGACGTCCTCAGCTAAAAATGTTCGACGAAAATCATTTAAGACCTTAACTTATATCAATTATACGAGCTACAAGGGTATAAAAACTTCGGTCGAGCCGAAGTTAGCTTTCCTCCATTTTTTTTTTTTTTAAATACCCCCTTTCGTCAATATCACCCCACTATGACCAGTGTTTGGAAGTACCTAGGTACAAATACCTAGGTACATACATATTTTGTGTACCTTTTACCTTACCTCGGTATTTTTAAATTCCAGCACCTTTTACCTTACCTACGTCCAAATTTACATTTACCTTGTCAAAAAGTAAGGTATGAGAATTTAATTTCAAATAATAGCCTTGGTGGGAAACTATTCCAATTTAATCATTCTTCCAATTTGGGATTGCCGGTGTGATATAATAATATATCTAATACATTTGTTGGTCCTTAAGATGCTTTAAGTCGAGGAAGTACAGAATACTGTCGGCGCAACTAGCATTGAAATAACAAACATAAAAACATAGACTCTCCTTTGAATGGTTTCAAAATGCGATTGCTATTTAGAATTGATTATAAATGACTGCATTTAATTTAACACACAACAAACCAAATTATATTCAAGAACCCTTTCAACAGTGATCTTTGCTATCAGCGAAAATAATCAAATATATCTATCAAAAATAGTCTAATTTTCTTTTTTAAGAAGCTCAAAAAACTTGCCCATATCGTTTTACTTCCTATGTATCTAGGCCAAGACTATTTATACCCGTTACTCGTAGAGTAAAAGGGTATACTAAAGTCGTGCAAATGTATGTAACAGCCAGAAGGAATCATTTCCGACCATATAAAGTATATATAATATATTCTTGATCAGCATCAACAGCCGAGTCGATATAGACATGTTCGTCTGTTTGAGATATCGAAAAAAACGTAAAACGTAGATTTATATTCGCAACATCTATAAGCCCAGAAATTTTCATCAAGATCGGATGATAAATAGCCGAGATAAAAAATTTTGCATCCTTTTCGGCTGGCCCACCTCAGGCATACTGGAAGGCTATTAAACCTTTGTTTCCATGAGTAACGGGTATATCGAAGTCGGTTAGAGTCGACTTTAACTTACGCTCTCGTTTTAATAAAATTTCAAGATAATACTGCAGTTGATTAAATATGTAGAAAGTTTAAGACTGTACCTAGACGTAGGCAATTGTTAATGATTGTCAATATTTAAATATGTATTATATTACTTAGGTCGAAAATTCAAATAATAGAAATTCTAGTAGAGTTCTATTTAGAGATTTTGGGAAACTCGGAATACAGAACTGTTCAACTGATTATCGAGAATCTTTACTGACAATTTTGTCGGAGCGGAAATTGTTTGATATTTTCCAGAGCCGCTCTGACAATGTAGTGTGACCAGGCAACAGCCAGAAATCAGCTGTTGTGTGTATAAAAAATAAGCGGGCTAGTTCAAATAAAATAAAAGAGTGTATAAAATTGAAAATGGAAGTCACTAGGGGAAACTCAGCTGTCTGTGCCAATGCCATGGTGTATTTCATGGAAGCATTTTGTGTGGGGAGGTAGAAGCCGTGCCCTTTATTTTGGGCTGCGGGAGCAGAACTTGGCCACTGAGACATACTGCTATAACGACAACCCAAAACGCATCGGGAGATTAAAACGGAAGGTCGTTCATTAAACCAGAGGTAATATTCATAGCCACAGTCAGCTCCATAGACTGGAGGCGGATCATACTCTCCGGGCGATTTAGAGGAGGAAAAAATTGGTGAATACGGACTTAAGGGTGGCTGGTAGATGGCATACCGGGAGAAGCATACAGAGGATTCTTCGCCACAAGTAAGGCAGCTGCCGGTATCGAAATGCTTTTTATTGGCCAGATTCCATAAAATTGTTTGCGACTTGACCACTTTGATTATCTCCACTTGTTCGTCCACCTCTCAGTTGTCCAAATAATTGTAGTTTTGTTTTTTGGTCTTCTTTGCTTTAATTTTTACAATTTTGTGCTCCATTCTCAAAGGTACCTCTGACAATTATCAAACAAGTTTCATAATTTCCAGACCCTCTTCGACAATTTATCAGCTGTTTAAAAAAAAACGAGTTGGCAGGTCCATGCAAATTGTACTCCGTACTCGCCGTGACAATGCTCTCTGACAATTTTCGTGAGCGGATTTCCTGAGCTATGTAATTTGATGGGTTCCGTAAAAACTGTCAGCGTCTCCGTACCACGCTTTAACCTTTATTGAAATTTCGAGGAAGACTCAAAGTTTTGGTCAAGTCCTGAACATTTTAGGATAGGTGGTGTTTGATAAACCATGCTTTAAAAGGTTTATTAAAAAGTACCTTTTTTTACCTTTACCTATACCTAGGTACTGAAAATTTCGGATACCTTTTACCTTACCTAGGTATATATTTTGGCATTTACCTTGTACCTTACCTAGGTAAGGAAACTGAGTACCTTTCCAATCACTGACTATTACTATGATATACTCTAGGAAAGTGGAAGATTAAAACGAATAAGCAGACTTTCAAACCACGTCCCTAGTAGGGACTGGAAGAGGATCAATCACGTGGTTAGTACCCGGCGTGACTAAGTCTGGCCCCCAGAACACTATGACTAACTGAACACGCGGTTAGTGTACAGCGCGACTTACACCTAACTCGAAAATACCGGGGATGGGACCAAACGCGCGGCTGGTGCCCAATGCGACTAACTGGCTGTCTAAGGATACTCAAGAACGGGACAGAGCACGCGTCTAGTACCAAAAGTGTCTTGCTACTTAACTTAAGACACTCATGGATGGGGCAGAGCACGCATTTAGTACCAAAAGTGTCTTCCTACTGACCTAAAAATCCTCAAGGCTGGGACAGAACAAGCTGTTAGTACCCTACGTGTGTTCCTAAGGACCTAAAGAATATAAGAATTAAGGCTGCAAACCTCTAAAATTTTGCATAAGGTTCGGTCCGGGGTTTCGAACCCGTTGTAAATTTTAAGGTACGGTTCGCGGACCGGTTCCTGGAACCAATGAACCCAAGGTTTTGGTTCGAACCTCGATTCGCTTGAACATTAAAGAATAGTTTCGATGTATTCCATGTGATTTGTAGAACACAAGGGATTAAAATCAATTTTTTTAAATAATATTCTTTATTTCAATAATGTAATATGTAATGTGTTGAAAAGGCTCGGTCAACTGATACCTGAGTAGCTAGAACACCAAGTATAGTTAAGCCAATATCTTCTTAGTCCTCGTTTTTTCGACCTTTTAAAAATTTTAAAACATTTGTCAATGTACTATATGTTCTCTTGGACAATTTTCAAAGGAATCTATAACGTCATTTAACGATTTTATATTTGATATTTGCTTATTGCTTTCATGAACTTCTCTTTTTCACAATTAGACGTTAATTCATTTAGGGCCGTTTTCTCATGTTCATGTTTTTGCTCAAATCGAAATCCATCTAGATTTTGCAAAAGATGGCTTTTGTGCAATTGGTTGTCTCATGTAGGTTGATTATTAATTAGGGCATTTGCGCCACGGTCACACCGGGATTTTACAGGATTAAAAACTTAAACTGTGCTTCCATACGCAGATAATTTGATCTAATATGGCCGGAAAGTTCCACAATTTGGCATATATAGCCCAATTTTCATGAAAATTTTTCCAAATTATTTGCCTGTATGAACATGGCTTTCGACCTCTTGCATTGTCAAACTGAACCTATTTAAAGAAAAATTGCGAGTGTCGTTAACACTCACGTGGCTTTGTGCTCTTAAGAGCTTAATTTCAAAATCACAAGCTCCCTCAATAGTATATTAATCAGCAATGGCAATCTTTCAAAAGAAGAAAACTTATAGGGCGTAGAAACACCAGAAACAAGATCACTTTCTGCTGTGTCCTTTCTTTTTTTGTTACTTTCAAATTAAGCCCTTTAATTAAACAATACAACCAATCTCCTTGGTATATAAATCAGCAATGGCAATTTGCGAAACAAAAGAAAACCATGATATAACTTAAACGGTAAACGCTGCTCTTAGTAGCACTCACTCTCCCTTCTCTCCCTCGCTTTCATCAAAAGCTATATTAGTTATATCACGAAGTAATGCGGGAGAGTACACTATCTGTTACTCTCTCGTTGTTGCTGAGAGTATCTAAGTGTCTTTTTTGCTTTTGTGGCTAAGACATAGACAATGAATTGTAAGTGCAAATTTTGTGGGCGGGTGTGCGGGTTGGTGGATGTTTGTGTTCATGGGTGTGTGTGTGTGTGTGTGTTCTGGAACTCATTCATCGTTTTCATATGCCTGACGTCAGCGTCACGTGACGCTGAAATCAAATTTAATTTTCCGAACCGAAGTTAAAGATGATTCTCATCAAAAATCGTTAACTACTAAGTTTAGCACAACGAACTGTAATTATAGAGTCGTACCGGGAATCTATTGAGGTAACTTGGTCATCGTCCAAATCATGAAATGCTTTTGATTCACATTAAGAACCTTCATCAACATTACATTATTCATAGTTGCATTTGTTTTCTGCTCTGCAGTTGTCATTTATAAATTCTTCTGCTCGAACCATCTTCGATCCATTATCGACGGTGATAGTATAAATCTGACCTAGAGAAATGTCGTGATAGTCATATTACAAGGAATTTCTATATTTCCCTTATGTGTCGTTGGAAAAACTAAATTTTGTGAACCGAACCAAATTTTTCGATAAAGTGGTCCGGTTCGGGTTCAGATTCGAGAAGTCTGAAATATTCGGGGTTCGGTTCATGGTCCGGTTCGTCGGACCCAAAAAACCCGAACCGAGCCAGTTATTAGGGGTTCGGTTCCGGACCGGTTTGCAGAATTGATAAGAATAAAGAATTTTGTTAACACTCGGCGGTTGGAAGACTTGCCTTTGTCTTCTACTGGGACTCGTTTCTTATTTTGGTAGGGTCCTACCTGCATCAGCCCTTAACAACTATTTTACACAGCGTCTTATTTTCTTAACTATTCTGATAAATACAGGCGTATACGTAGTCTGAATTTTCGAAAAAAACAGACTTTCCCGCGTCTGACCTTCGAAAACTGACTGTCCACACGTCTGCCAGCCAAAAACTGAATATCCAGAAATTTTGCGAAATTTTGGGTAGTCACAGTGGTTTTAGTCCACATCTCAGAAATTATTTAGACTGTGATCTGGTAAATTGGTCTGTAGGCTTACATTGTGAGTGTAAGATATATATATTTCGAGCAAGCTTGAAAAGGTTCAAAAGTTATTATCAACTTTCAGTTCAAACTTAAATAAAAACGCACTTATAAGAAACATATACAAAGGACTCGAGCGTCGCTGGACATTCATCTAGTTAATTAATAAAAATAAATTAATAAAAACTTACGGGTATTGAAAATACGGAACCATCATGTCAACCATTTCAGCATTAATCAGATCCGTTGGGTATTCCACAATTTTTCTTAAAAAGCTTGTATCAGACATCACTTTGAGAGATTCGTCCCATGAGCTTTGGATAAAAGCCTTTTCTGCATCTGGTCGAATAGGCCTGATTTTGCGACGAAATAAAATACACACACAGTCCATAATTAGTGTAATTAGGTACGGTGGCTTTCCTAGCTTGCGAACAGTAGTTATATCTGCAGCTTTAATCGTCCTCAAAGCAGCCTCAGCTTCTTTCAAAGCGGGAAGAGCTTTTTCTAACTTTGCTTCAGCCACTTGCTTTACAGAGATAATATTCTTTACCAGAACTTCAGCCTGTCCTTTCTTTTCAGCAACCTCCACTTTAACTATTTCTGCTCAACTGTTGCCAGAACTTCTTCCGCTTCGCCACTGGCGACCGCAATTACTTTGTTCATTTCGACTAAATCCTTTTTAAGAACAGACATTGACGAACCAGCTTCATCAAGCTTATCCAGGCCCGAACTCATTCGCTCTGACATGGTAACAATGTGCAGTTGCTTGTCTTTGTAAAGTATTTTGTAACTTTCTAAAAATGATATCAAGGATTTTGGAGTGACAAATGTAACTCGTCGAAAACGTTCATAGTATCCAACAGAGGCGACTTGTACAGTTTCGTGAATCCAGCTCATGATGTCGATGATCTGATCCTTAACCTTTTCACTACAAACCAGATCAAAATCTCCAAGATAGTGTCGTGAGACCGCTACTCGCGCATCCTCCGGCCACTTTTGGAACCAGTCTATGACGCATCCCGAAATAAGTCCTGGAAACTTTAATGAGCGCATTCGAAATTTTTCACCAACCTTTAACAAGTTTCCAGGGCCATTAATTTATTTTACAATTTTGAAATTTAAAAAATCTTACCGGAGAGAAGCATAAAGCTATATGAAGATTGGATCTAGCACGTGAAATAAAGAAATCATACAGATTGTCCTGCGTTGGAGGACGGCGTGGTTGCTCTTTCTTCATAATAGGAATAAGCTCACTATACATTTCGTCCATCTCATCTTTCGCAAATAGATTTGCTATTTCACCAGAATTGAGTTTGTTATTAATATACTCCAAGAAGGATTCTTCTTTGATCTCATTATCTGTGAATATGAAGGTCATTCAAGGCCTTCAAGTCCCGCGGTGCGATACAAGAATGTAAGATCGTCTGTTAAATTTCCAGTATTATAAGAGCGGGTCAATGTTATCTGAAAGAACTTATAGCCGGCTATGAAAGAAGCCAGTCTTGTTAAGCTTTGTTTTCCAGAACCACCCACGACAACGAGCAAAGCATTTCCACGGGGATTACTAATAATACGTGACACTATCATTAAGTGTTTCAGAGCATCCGAAAAAAATACCAAGTCCATGTGGTATCCCCTTGTATATTCGTTGAATTGCGCCATAAAAAACATTACTTTATTTCTTACAAACTCAAAGCTAAAAAGATTGAGGGGTTTTATTAAATTTTATTTTGAAAAGTATGTCACAAACCTTGGAATCTCTTCGTATATTTTAGGGGGCTCAAACGACATATCCTCGTCATCGTCCTCCTGACCACCTTCTGGTGCGTCACGTAAGAAGTCAACCCAATAAGTTGGCTCTTCTGGATATTGCTCAAAGTTGTCTAATAAACAGGATTCAGCATCGATCCGCATTCGTGATAAGAACCAAATTTTGTCCTTTTCTTGTGTGAAGCGATCGCATATAACTCGAGTACGCTCATGGCACCACAATTTAAGCATTTGCTCTAACGTCTTACATTCTTCGCGCTCTACCTTTAAAATGCCCTCCCAGATTCGCGAAAGATCGCGCAAATTGAATACGTAGTGAAAATTGGCTGGAGTGGGCAACATTTTTGTCTTTACGTTTTGCCAAAATATACGCGTCAACGGAACCAACAAGGGAACTATATCTACAACTTCTTCGTCGAACCGTTCTGAGCAGAAATATCCGCAGCCTATGCTTTTGAATATCTGATCCATGGAGTTGTTGCTAGGTAATGTGCAGTTAAAGATACACAGATGCCTCTTCAGTCGATTTGGTATGTCATTACGTCCACCACCTGGATGAATCATGGCTGCCAGAATTTGTACATCCATGATGGTTGAAAAATCCCCGGGTCGCTCCAAAGAATAAAAACCTCGCTGCTCGATCATTTGACGAACTATTTCATTGGTGACTTGATCTCCCCATTCGTTAATTACTGGCATATTAATATTGTCCACGAAGATGGTCATGGATCGTTGATTTGGTGGTCCAAAGGTTGTACCCTGACGCTTTTCAGCATATGATTCAATAATGCGCTTTAAGTAAATTAGTTTATAAATGATTAATATTTATATATCAGTCAAATTAAGTCAAGTTTAGTGTATTATAAATTGGCCCAGAAGTGTGCAACGCATAGAAGGAGTCATCTCCGACCACATAAATGTAGTAGTATGGTATGAGTACCCTGAGAAGAGTAACCGTACGCTAACATAGCACTGTAAGTTAACATTGTCCGACTCTGAAATAAATATCATTCTGCAAGTGACGGCGAAAGCATAGAAGAACTAACATAGAAGCACACTTTGAAACGCCTCTCTTTTTGAGTGATGTTAACTCCATTGTGCTACTTGTCACAGCTCATAGAGACAAAAAAATCTGTTACTCAAAATTACTGTCGACGTAGGACAACACGGTGGTTAGAGGGAGACGGACATAGTTTAAAACAAGAAAGAAAGTCGGTCAAGCCCGACTATAACATACTATGTACCTTAACGTCGCAGCTCGCATTTGCTCACGAGCTATACGCGCTCATCTCTAAGTTTCACTCTCTCTCTCTCTCTCTCTCTACTTATAGCCTATTTCCACCAAAGAAATGAATCTTCATTTCTTGAAATGACAAGAAATGAAGAAAATGATATCATTTCTTACATACAAATTGTTGTTGCATTTTGCCCTTCATTTCTTTCATTTCTCAAAAATGATGACATTCGCCACGAAGGAATTTGGTATTTTTTTAAAAAGTACTCACTACTCTCTGTCACTACTCGTTACTCTCTGGAAATAGAAAGTGTCATCACCAATAAACTGTTGATATGAATTTAAAAAGTAGGCGCAATTTTGTTTAAAATATAAAATAGTCAAAAAAAGTTGTCTATTTAGCTTTCTGCTGATAAGTCAGGGCGTTAACAATGCGTTCGCCCAGGGTAATTGCTTTCCTGCCAGGTATGTCTTTTTTTGGGTAAATATTGCAAAAACTCCCCGTGAGTTTGAAAGTGGCGCCTGTTGTTTAAATCAAACCATTCAGCTGTTTTTGTCAACGTGGCATTGCGAATATCAGAATGATGAAGATTTGTCAATGGAAACAGCATCATTTTTAGAAATGAAAATGATAAGAAATGAAGCCAGTGGAAATAGGCTATAAGATTGCCGTTCAATAGAATGCAGTGGTGATTGGTGGGGGGGTGGTGGGTGTTTACTGGCCGTTTTTTGCTCATAACTTGAGTATCGTTCATCCGATCTTTATCACTCCTTCAGCAAATCGATAAATAGTTTTGTTTTCAAGGTATCTCTAGAAGGTACTAACGATCTATCTTCAAAACTGTAGGATATGACGTTTTTTCCAAATTGCGGGGGCTGGAGGGGGCGTGGCAAAAATTGAAAATAAGCTTGATCTGCCTGCAAGTATAAGAAATATATTTCCTCATACATGTCAAACCTCTATCTCTTACCATCTCTGAGATCTCTTCGTTCATACGGACGGACGGACAGACAGACAGACGGACAGACGGACAGACAGACAGACGGACATGGCTATATCGAATCGGCTGTTGATGCTGATCAAGAATATATATACTTTATAGGGTCGGAAACGATTTCTTCTCCCTGTTACATACTTTTGCACAAACTTAATATACTCTATGTACCTTCGGTACAGAGTATAAAAAAGTCAGAGAGTCAAAAAATAACTCAAAGAGCCAAAATTACAGCGAACAGCTGACAAATATCTGAGTGAAAAGTTGTCGACGCAGCAGATTGTGCTTCTATGTTAGTTCTTCTATGATGCAAGTCGACGGCAGCGCAAGCGCAGCAGAAGTTTTCTGCATCTCTTTTATACTCTAGCACAGCGATGTCCAGCCGTATGCTCTTTAAGTACGATTTGATTTTGTAATTGCACCGAAGATGGGAAATCAATGATCGTATACATGCAGGACGCGACGTATACAAAACGACACACATGCAAACGATTTCTTGTGTGTGCGTCGCTTAAAACCAAACCAATAGAACAGAAAAAAAAGTCGAGATATTTTCAATCTTTTTTTTTAATCTTGGAGTAGTCCCAGCATGAGCTTGAAAATTCAATCTCGACTTACAGGATATTCTATACAATTCAAGCTTTAAGGGATTGGCCCAAGCCTTTCGAACTTGTATCATTCCAAATGTGCTTACTTTAATCCCCTTCGAGATCACATGTTTATAAATAAGAAAGCGAGAGCGACAAAATTTTAAGTAGCATTTTTGATTCTTAGGGCTATTTTATATGTGTTTAGTTTTTCCTTGTATAACTCCCATGAGGTGGTTTGGTCATCATATTTGGCTACATTGAAGGTATGCCCACATTCCTTCCTGAGCTTGTTCGAGCTCCGTATTCCACCATGGAGGTTAATAAGTGGATTTTTGCTTTCTAGGGGGGCAGGCTCTATTGAAGGACTTAAAACACACTGTGCTAAACGTGTCGACTAGTATATCCATCTGTTCCCCGGTGGTTGGTGTAAGCGGCGGAACGGGTTCAATATTTTTTGTTAGATATTTGCTGTATGTTTCCCAGTTGGTTCTTCTAGGATTTTGCATTTCAATGGGAGGGGGGCAATTATTACTGAATTTGTACTCTATATACCGATGGTCCGAGAAAGAGTGCTCTGATAGGATCTTCCAAGACAGGATTTGGTCACAGCCTGTTGCCAGGCGAAGTAGAAGTAGAAGACAGGAATAGAAGTAGAAGTAGAAATCCATAATTGAGGACCCCATTGCTCTTGGTGAGAGCGTCCACTGAGTAGTTATCGATTTGAAAGGTCACCAAAGTGGTTGCTCGAGTAGAGCGCTCCACTTTAAGGACCTTCCAGTTGCTAGTGGGGAACCTTGGGTTAAGCAACCTCAGCGTCTGCAAAATTTTCTCCGGTCCCTTTTCGTCGCGCCGGCTGACTGCACAGTCGCGGTGGCTGACTTCAACCTCTAGATTTTACCATAGTGAAAAATGGACGGACAGACTAGCAGACGGACATGGCCAAGTCGACTCGGGGTTTTGATGCTGATCAAGAATATATTTGCTTTAAAGAGAACGAGATGCTTCCTTCTGGCACAAACTCATTATACCCTTAGTAACTTTGGTGGAGAGAGTTATAAACTGATTTTTTACTTACTTGATACATGTTGGGAGTCGTTGCAGAGGAAAAGTTAAAAGACTTAGAGAGGTGTACTTCCGGATCGTAGTGCCCCATGTAAGCCTTAATCATCACAGTCTTAGCTGTACCCTGCTCACCGATTAGTAGCACCTGCTTTAATTGCTTAGCACTGTTGTTAATAAGAAAAGCAGTTCGCACATTGTCCACATTTGGTACTAAAATAGATGCGAACTCTGGACTTTCATCGACTGAATAGATGAACTCTCCAACACGTGTATTCCAGTGCTGCCAATTACCATTATCATCCACATAATATTCAAAAATTGTTTCAGATGCTCCACGCTTAGGCCAACCTATAAAAAAAAGAGAACGGTTAGGCAATTAAACAATCAGGTATGTTCTGCAAACCCCTAACTGACCAATAGCATTTGTCGGTGTTCCTGAAACCTCTTTTGGTTCTTTTCAAATGTTGCAAATCTTGTGGGGACATTTGGTCTATGTTTTGCAAATAAAGAGTTTTGAATCAACTAAAATAATAAGGATCAAAAACTTGTATACTTAACTGATCGAATTGCATTAATATTATTAAAGATTTGATGGGTTCTAAGTAATACAAATTAGTTTAAAAATATTTTCCACCAAATCATTGCAAAAGTCAGAGGGCAACAGAAAGCCACAATGGGCAGACCTGCCAACTTACATACTTATTCAAAATATGGCAACATTTTCAGAGATTTAATTTTCATTTTAAAGTTGAAATTAAATATTTAATATTTTTGTTATTATGTGGATAAATTACTACTTTAATAATATGTGATTTAAAAGGTGTTGACGCATATGGCGTATTATGGATTAAGTAGTTTATAAAAATCATTGAAGTTAATTTTTGAAGTCTAATGAAGGTTCGTTTAGGGCGCAGCGGGAGCGCAATAAGACTCTCAATTGAATTTGAGCGCAGCTTTTTATACCCGTTAGTCGTAGAGTAAAAAGGGTATACTAAAGTCGTGTAAATTGTATGTACCAGGCAGAAGGAAACATTTCCGACCATATAAAGTATATATAATATATTCATTGTCAGCATTTTTTTTTTTAGCTTTTTTAAGTATTTATTGAATCTTCTCTTAATGAGACTAACAATAATTTTTCAAATCTTAATCTAGAAACTATTGTACAACCATCACCTATTGGAGCTCGTTTATGTTCTGCGGCCCTTTAATTCAGTCGCTGGGTTGGTAGATCTTTTCTTCGGAGGCGAGAATGCGTTGCTTGCATGGTGAGAGATTGTGCAAGTTCATTAGGGTGGGCTAGAAGCTTTTCAGAATAATTAGTGTGAGTTGGCTGGCTCTAGGTCCGAAAAAGTTGCGTTTGTTCACAACTTGTAAACAACTTATGCATTGTACCACCAAAAAGAGCTGGTTGCCTATACAGAACTGTTTCATCGTTATCCCTAACGACTCTTCAGTAGGCTTTTTGCTGTTTTTTTTTTTGTTTAATGATAGCTAGAAGAATACTTGATACATAGAACTTAATCTATTTACAAAAATGTTGGAAAAATGCCAACGATGGACCGCGAAAATAAATAAAATAAATTTAATACAAATATATCAATGATAGATGTAGATATTCAACCTATACCCACATAATCCAAATAATTTTGTAAATATAGATAGTTATAATCAGGGCTCAAATCAAGTACCGGAACCGGAACCGGAACCGGAACCTATACAAATTTTTTTTTGAGAACCGAAAACCGTTTACCGTTATTAATGGAACCGATTAATGGAACGAAACCGAAACGTTGGTACCGGTACAGTTTCGGTTTTATTACCTTTGCAGAGCGCATCGTAGATATGGTCACGAGTTGTACCTCAACTTACAGGATGCCAATATATTTGCAGCGGAAGACATTTTCAACATTTGCTTCAGTTTTGCGGCTGCAGATAACGGCATTTTTCTGCACCGGAAAGAGTGGTACTCAGCTCGCGAAAATGTACGCACATTAGATCCAGGGAAGATGGCCGCAACTAAACTTCAAGCCGAAAATCTTGTTTTGGGTGATTTCAATTCCATTTCGACACACACAAATTGAAAATATAAAAAAATTCGTCGTCTCTAGCTAAACAACTACTGCATTCCATTAAGACTTTTCTCACACTTAAACGTGTTTGAAACAATGAAAACATTCTTAACTGGTCAGAATCCTCCACAATATTCCCAGAATTATATGAGATTTCATTTCAAAATGATTTAGATTTATCTCAGAATTTAATTTTTCCAATATTAAAACAAGAAAGAAAGTCGGTCAAGCCCGACTATAACATACTCTGTACCCTTACACTCGCATTTCCTCAGGAGTCAAACGGCCAGTTAACACCCCGCGCACAACGCTGTGCGCTCTCTAAGTTTCTCTCTCTCGCATTAAGATTGCCTGTGTTGAACGGTTAGGGTATGTTGCTGTGGTTATTGGTGGAGGGGTGGGTGGTGTTAACTGGCCGTTTTTTGCCCATAAATTGAGTATCGTTCATCCGATCTTTATCATTCCTTCAGCAAATCGATAAATAATTTTGATTACTAGATATCTCTAGAAAGTACAAACTATCTATCATCAAAACTGTAGAAGATACACGTGTCACACGCCCGTTTAGTTATTAAATGGCCATGTGAGAGATGGAGATTTGTCAGGATTAAGGCAGGCGGCAGGCAGAGCGGCTTACGGTACCAATTGAGTAGACGAGACGATCGTAGTTTATACTTTGTTTAATGTAAAGGATAATATGTGCTTGAATACATGATAATTATAATTAAATGAGTAACTTTTAAATGACGCTTGCCGGCGACGCGCAATGACGTCCGGGCGCTTTCGTCGCAGCCAACCAACTGAAGAGAGGTTTTAATAAAGCGGTCGTATGCAGATTGAGTTCGATGCAACCTTCTTGGATCACTGAGAGAAATCGGGTGACAGCTCGGCCAATCCTGACCCCGAATCGCCCACGATTCGATTGTCGTTTTCGTCGTAGTCAGATTCCACATCTAACTCTGGAACGCTGGAACACCATGGCTTCATTTTGTCGGACGAGTACACGGAACAGTACTTACGTGCCGTGATTTGCATACCAGGGATGTCTTCTATAGCATAGCGATCATTTCCAAGGACCTTTGTAATCTGGTAGGGTCCACGGTAAAGAGGTTCCAATTTTCGAAATTCACCAGTAGCTGCTGGTTCGTTTTCCACCACAATTAGATCACCTATGGAATATTAAGTTGGGTTAGAATGTTTTTGGTCAAATCGCTGCTTCCATTTGGCTCGATCGGATGCAATATTGATCGCAGCTTGGCTTCGTTTTTGGATGGAGTTTTCGTCTTTGTTGGGGTCATCTAAATCAGCATGTATGGCGGCGGTTAGCCGATTCTGCGTAGTATCGACTGCTTTGAAATCGAATACTAAATCATTTGGGCTGAAACCTGACGTTGCGTTTCGTTGTGAGTTCATAGTCCACTGGAGGTTACAGAGCGTTAAGTCCCAATCTTTTGCGTTGTCAGTCGTGATTCTTATAAAGTTAAGAATCGTTTGATTTGCGCGCTCAACCTGACCATTAGCACGAGGAGTTCTAACTGCATTCTTGACGTGACGTATTTGGTTTAGCTTACAATAGTCTTCAAATTGTTTCGATGTGAACGCAGTTCCACGGTCGGATATGATACTTCTTGGCAAACCAAAATAGCTAGATATTTCGTTGAATACGTGTATGACGGGTAAAGTTTTTGTATTTTTCAGGGGTTTGACGATTAGGAATTTACTGAACGAATCGGAAATTGCAAGTATATGAGTATTTCCACGCTTGCTTCTTACAAAAGGACCCAATTGGTCAACATGAAGCTGTCGGAATGGAATCGGCTCTACATCAGTGTAGTGCATACATCCTTCGGGGTTTCCTCCCTTTGATTTAAAGTAGCAGCATTGGATACACGAGGAAATATAGTCTTTTACGTATTTTCGCATTTTCGGGAACCAGAAACGTTGTTGTATTCGTTGAATCGTTTTATCCAATCCAAAGTGGCCTGCATCATCATGGCATAATTTTACAATACGCCACCTTACAGCCTTTGGAACCACAAAGAGCGTTGTCTTGCCTATTTTCCGGTATAACCGATGATTCAGCATTACGTAGTTGGCTTTGATTTGTTTCGTTTGATCTGTATTACGTTCACCCCTCAGAATTCTGATAATATCGACGAGTGATGGGTCTTGCAGTTGTATGGTTAATAACCAGTCGTCTACATCTTTAGTGATTATTTGTACGGTTTCATTTAAGGGCACTTCAGGCATTGAATCAGGTGCGCGGCTCATAGCATCGACATGAGCCATTTTCGTTCCTTCACGATGAATTATTACACAATCATAATCCATTATCTTGATCCACCAGCGAGCTATTTTCGGTATGAGCTCTTTGTTTTTCTTTGCCTTTGCAATAGCGGAACAATCAGTAATAAGTCGGAAGGGCTTTCCTAAGACGTAGACTCGGAATCGTAGAAGAGTCTCTACCACTGCTAGTGTTTCGAGTTCGTAGCTGTGGTATCGGCTTTCGGCATCCGTGCAATGGCGACTAAAATAACTTACGGGTTGCCAATTGCGTTGATCGTGTGACTGTAGCAGTACTCCTGCAAGGCCAGTTGCACTTGCGTCAGTATGAACTTCATGGTACGCTGAAAAGTCATACAGTGCGAGGACAGGCATGCAACATAATTTTTCAATAAGTTCAGAAAATGATTTTTCTTGCTCGTCGGTCCATACAAATTTGGTTTCTTCAGATTTACGCAGAAGTCGAGTCATATGAGGGAATAGTTGGGTACGAATTTTCGAAAGAAACCTGTGAGTCCGAGAAAACGTCTGACTTCAGTTACATTCGTTGGCGTTTTGAAATTTTTAATTGCGCTCGTTTTGTCTTCACCTGGAGTGATACCGTTTTAATTGACAATATGCCCCAAGAATGTAATTTCGGTTTGGAGAAACTTGCATTTATCGAATCGCAACTTTAGACCGGCGTCTTGAAGAATTGCGAAAAATTTCTCCAGTCTTTGTATTCCCTCTTCGAAAGTTTTGCTTGGTATAACCACGTCGTCCAAGTAAGCGAGAACTTCTCCAGCACCCATTTGACCGATGATTTTGTTCATCACACTCTGAAAAACAGCTGGGGCGTTGACCAGCCCAAACGGCATTATGTTATATTCGTAATGCCCATCAAGACTGACAAATGCTGTGTATTTCTTTGACGATTCTTCGATTTCGATTTGATAATAACCCATTCGCAAGTCTAGATTTGTGAAGTATGCGTTACCTGCAAGTTGAGCGAATAGTTCCTCTAGATTTGGCATAGGAAATGGAATTTTGACTGTGATTCCATTAACCGGACGATAATCGACACACAGACGATATTCACCATTCTTTTTATCCACAATAAGCATTCCCGAGGCATAAGGTGAATCAGACGGACGGATAATTTCACTTTCAAGGAGTTCAGAAACCATATTTTTGACAAGAGGTCTTTGAGCGAATGGTACACGGTATGGTTTTGTTCTTATTGGCACGTTTGACGTTAGTGTAATTTCCATTTTAGTTAGGGAACATTTTCCGAGATCTTTAGCTTTTTCCGCAAAGCATGACGAATTCTTGTTAACCACTTTTTCAATCATTTGTTTCTCCACGTGTTGGAGATTTTCGTTCGAATTGATTTTTCGTATGTTTTCGACAAAACATTCATTCCCTTGAATTATCAGTTTGTTACCGACACGGCATAAAATGTCTTTGCCCAATAGAACATTTTCGGATAGTAGATTGTCGTCTACAATTAATGTTTCGATTTCGTACGTGTTTTCATCAATTACAATTTTCGCGCTCAGCTATTGACTACAAAAGAACTTTCCACCACCAAAGCCGTTTAGAGATACCGCACAATTTTGCGACACCCCAATTTTGTTAGCGAGCGATTTTCGGATTAATGTTCGTGTACTACCAGGGTCTACAAATGCGTTGGTTTGATTTCCGTTAACCGAAATACTTTTACA
Organism: Lordiphosa magnipectinata; assembly: GCA_037044535.1. Lineage (NCBI taxonomy): Eukaryota > Metazoa > Arthropoda > Insecta > Diptera > Drosophilidae > Lordiphosa > Lordiphosa magnipectinata. Next base: position 22,148 of record JBAMBO010004308.1, on the reverse strand, counting down.
AATGTCGTTTTCCGAATTTTCCACAATATTATTCACGTTAACAGTTTCCGTCGGATTCCGTTTATCGGGACAGATGGCGGAATCATGGTTTGTACGATTACAAATGGAACATCTTGGTTTACGTTGCGGTTCAGGACATTTTGACGCGTAATGTCCAGTTTTATGACATTTAAAACACTTAATTGAATTTTCTCTTATCCTCAAATTGTTTCTTTGTCGTTGCGTTTCTATTTTGATTTTTCGAAAATGTTTCTCGTTTAGTGAAATTCACTGGATTATGTTTTATTTCGTTGTGGGCACTGTACGTGAGAATATCGCGCAATAACTCGTTGCATGATGCATAATCATTGGATATTTTCCTTTTTAGGTCATATTCGTTAATTCCGTTTATAATGTGAGTAGCGATTGCTGAATCAAGCAGCTCACCCTTCCTTTTTTGCGAACATTTTGTAAAAATAGTCATGAGGAGACTCGTTTACTGCTCTTCGTGTCTTAGACATTCTGATGTGTACATCTGCGGCGTTATCGATACACGGAAAGACATTTAAAAATTTGGCAACAAAGTACGGCCACGTTGGAGGACATCTTCAATGGAATCGACCCAATAACGTGCTGCTCCTTGCATTTTCTGTTGTACACAAAAAATGAGGCTTCGATCATCCCAGCGATATGCGCTCTTAGGGATTCGATACGTTTTACAAATTGTCGTGCATTTGGTGATTTTTCGGATGATGGATAAAATTTTGGTAACAGTGCCTTAATTTCTCTTACGTTTGCATACGGATTGGTATCACTTGACGTTGTGATCGGATTACGTTGTTTGTTATAAGTGTTTGGTGGGTTTGCGGTTTGAATATAATTCGGCATGATTCACATTTGGTTGTGCGTTTGGGTGCTGAGACATAGCCACATTTCCGTTACGGCACAAAAATGTTTGGATACACGATCTGTTGCTGAGACGTAGCAACATTTGCAAATTGAACAGGCCCTTGTAGCTGAGACGTAACTACATTTCCGTTAGGCGCATTCAACACGTTTGATCGTTGGACGAATTGGCTGAGACGTAGCAAAATTTCCACAAACATCCTTGCCCATGCAGCTGAGACGTAACTACATTTTCGTTAGGCGGATACATATATGAATTCACGATTTGCTTGCCGAGACGTTGCAACATTTGCAAATTGAACTGGCCCTTGTAGCTGAGACGTAACTACTTCCGTTAGGCGCATTCAACACGTTTGCTCTTTGGACGAATTGCTGAGACGTAGCAAAATTACCAAAATATCCTTGCCCATGCAGCTGAGACGTAACTACATTTTCATTAGGCGGATACATATTTGAATTCACGATTTGTTGCCGAGACGTTGCAACATTTGTTGTCGCATGTGGCTGAGACATAGCCACATTTTCGTTGGGTCCACACACGTTTGAACACACGATCGGCTGCGACTGCGACGCAACGAACACATTTGACTGCGGATACGTTGCAGTTGTGTACTGTACATTTTGTTCGGTTTGAGTTGGCTGGAGCTGGACTGTTGTTGTTGGTGAGAGTGAGACAGACGTTTGCGTTGATTTTTGCGACGGCGCCGCGTTGGCGGGATACAGATTTTCTGTATTTAGATTGTCTTGCGAATTCGTTGTTGTCGGCGGCAAATACGAAGAATTGAACGAGGGTTGAAACGCACTTTGTAGTAATTGCAACTGCCGCACAGACTTTTCGAGATGGATGCATATTCTTCGACACTGTAGTTTTCAATTAGTCTCTGCATTAACTGCTCTCGATTTCCAGACGTTGATAGACCAGCAAGTCTACACTTTTCTTGCAGCGTTTTTTTACTTTGGTACGGGTTAACAGGCATTATGGATACTCTCGTTGCACCTCTCGATGTTACACTAACACAATTACTGTTACGATTGTTAGTTATTTTTTTAAACCGAATTTCTTTGCGTTGTCGATGTCACTCAATCTAGCACTTTCTGCACTCATCCCACTTCTGAAATTGTCACACGCCCGTTTAGTTATTAAATGGCCATGTGAGAGATGGAGGTTTGTCAGGATTAAGGCAGGCGGGCAGAGCGGCTTACGGTACCAATTGAGTAGACGAGACGATCGTAGTTTATACTTAGTTTAATGTAAAGGATAATATGTGCTTGAATACATGATAATTGTAATTAAATGAGTAACTTTTAAATGACGCTTGCCGGCGACGCGCAATGACGTCCGGCCGCTTTCGTCGCAGCCAACCAACTGAAGAGAGGTTTTAATAAGGCGGTCGTATGCAGATTGAGTTCGATGCAACCTTCTTGGATCACTGAGAGAAATCGGGTGACAGTATTTATACTGGCAAGTCACGTCCAATTCTGTGCCCCTATATAGCCAGGATTCACTTCCACTTTTTTTTTTAAAATCATAATTGAGACTTTTCCAGATTCACCTCCATTCCCCACGTTTCACAATAAAATTCAAGTCTTGCTTTCTTTTTTTGAAGTGTGGTGACATTATCCGACAATATGACTGTATCATCCGCGTATAGAAGAAGCCGTATATTAAGCTCATCTATCCACAGGCCATCTTCAAGGTCCTCGTGCAAGTCGTTCAAATATAGCGCGATTAACAGGGGTGATAGAAGGCTTGAGACAGATTCTTTCCGGACCACACCGCTGCCACGGTATCCTTGTATACAACCTCGATAAAGTTTACAATTTTTGTGGACACTCCTAGTTGGTGCAGCTTGTAGATCAAAAGATCTCTCGGTACTTTATCCAATACGGCACTGAAGTCTACAAGAAATGCATAAACTTTTTTGTTTTCTGCCCATTTAAGCTTCACTATTGCAGTTAGGTTGTATATATTGTCAGTTGTGGAGTAGTTTTGTCGAAATCCGGCCTGAAACTCGTTTATTATGTTGTTTAAATTGGTCCTATATAAGATAAGAATTTTTGCACAGCAGTTCATAAAGGATATACCTCTATAATTTTTCGGGTTATTTAAGTCACCTTTCTTATGAATGGGAAATACTATGCTTCGCTTGAAAGAGTAGTGTATAGTGTAGTGTAGAAAGTGTATTTGTGAATAAGTTGTTATACACTCTTTAACGAGCTCTTGAAAGAATTCGTCAGAAGCATTTGAGTACAATTCGTATGGTATTCGATCCCCTCCTGGCGCTTTATTATTTTTTGTCTTTGCCTGCATTGATCGTATCTCCATAATTGTGATGGGCTCGTCTAGGCTGCTATCTGCACTCCAATTTGGCGCATTCAGAATGCTTAATGCTGTTCTGTGAGGGTTTAATAACACTGTGCAACACTAAAAAGTTGATAGCGTCGAGACCAAAAAATTCTGAAAGGGTATGATGGTAGTACAAAAACCTTCGCTGGGTTTGGTCTGATTAGCTGCCGTTTTCTTTTTATTGCACTTTGAAGTTTTCAGATTCTGATTGGGATTCGCAACTCCATATCTCGTAAACTCTTTGGAATTTCGCTTTGACGTCTTAGAGGAAGTTGATTGCTCTTGGCTAAGCTTACAAAGCATTCTTAAGTAGCAAGTCAAAAAAGTCACATCTTTATACTCAAAATTACAAAAATGTCTTAAAAGCATCATGTTTTCCCCTCACTTTGTACTATTATTCAACTTTGTCTTGAAAACTGTAACGAATTTGACTAGACTAAAATAAACAAACAATTGAAAAATACCAACATCATTCGATTGGTCCTTCGTATAGTTACGGTCCCTTAAGCATGTAGAATTGGAACCAAAACTCGAAAAATTTACATTTTTGGTACTAATTGGCCGACATAGTCAAAAATTTCGATTGTTTTGTATTAAATCAAGAAAATAGTAAGAAAACATAACTTAAAAACTGCAATAAAAAAATTTAGTTTTATTACTTTTTTTCCGAAAATGTTCGTTTTTTCGAGTTTTTATGACAGTTGTACGTGCTTGTGGGCCTATAACTATATGAAAGAGTAACTAATTGAAGTTGGTTTGTTCTAACGGTTTTTTTTATTTTGGTCTAAGCTACAACTTTGTGCTGTATTACTTGTACAAATTTGAAACAGGTTTCAAGATGAAGTTGAAAAACTGTAGAAAAGTGGTCAAAATTTGGATTTTTTGGGCAAGTTTTGTAATTTTGAGTATGAAGATATAATTTTTTTGGATTTGCTACAAAGAAATGTTTTGTAGGCCAAGCCAACAGCAACAACTTTGTTAAAGACTTAAAAGCAAAATTCAAAATAGTTTACGAGATATGGAATTGTTGGAATAAAAAGAAAACGGCAGCTAATCAGACCAAACCAAGACAGGGATTTTATACTACCAGCAAACACTTTCAGAATTTTTTGGTCTCGACGCTATCAACTTTTTTGAGTTCAAAATTGTATCACAGTGTAATTCATTCAAATGCACCTTAAAGACGTTTTCTGTTATACTATTTCCAACCTGCAAAGTTCCATTTTTCAGCGTCTTCACAATATTCCACCAATCATTCGTGTTTCTTGCTTCTGCTAAAGATTGTGCAAAGGAATCGAAGTACTCTCTATTTTTTTATACTCTGTACCGAAGGTACATAGAGTATATTAAGTTTGTGCAAAAGTATGTAACAGGGAGAAGGAATCGTTTCCGACCCTATAAAGTATACATATTCTTGATCAGCATCAACAGCCGATTCGATATAGCCATGTCCGTCTGTCTGTCGTCCGTCTGTCCGTCCGTCCGTCTGTCTGTCTGTCCGTCCGTCCGTATGAACGAAGAGATCTCAGATGGTAAGAGATAGAGGTTTGACATGTATGGGGCATATATTTCTTATACTTGCAGGCAGATCAAGTTTATTTTCAATTTTTGCCACGCCCCCCCGCCCCCGCAATTTGGAAAAAACGTCATATCTCCTACAGTTTTGAAGATAGATTGTTCGTACCTTGTAACAAAATTATTTATCGATTTGCTGAAGGAATGATAAAGATCGGATGAACGATACTCAAGTTATGAGCAAAAAACGGCCAGTAAACACCCACCACCCCCACCCATCAACACAGCATTCTATTGAACGGCAATCTTAGTGAGAGAGAGAGAAAGAGAGAGAGAGAGTGAAACTTAGAGATGAGCGAGTATAACTCGTGAGCAAATGCGAGCTGCGACGTTAAGGGTACAGAGTATGTTATAGTCGGGCTTGACCGACTTTCTTTCTTGTTTTAAAAGGCACAGTTGGTTATATTCCTTTGTTTCTTCATATTATGTTTTTTACGTTTATAAGTTTTAAGCGCCTTAAAGTCTCTTTTCTCTCACGCATTCACTTCTGAACAAACCATTTATTTTTGGGAAGAAATTTATTATCAGACGCCTTTATAACACATGATAATTTAATGGCTGAGGTAAGATCAAGTAATTGAATTTCCGGTGATTGTTTAATTTTTTGCACATTTTTGTTCAAGAGCGATATATACTTGGCTTTAATGGATTCATTCCAGTATAGTTTTGGCAGCAGCTTCATATGAAGTTTTGATTGCTTAGTGCTAGTCAGGTTCATAGTTAGTTTGACTGGCAAGTGGCCTGACCAGATGGCGTTTGGCAGATGGAGACTGCGCAAATATCATTTACAGAGTTTCCTTGGTTAGATATATAAGTACCCATTCATTTACCCATTTCATCGCCTAGTGTTCGACCATTCAAAACGATAAGACCATAGTCGTCACAAAAGTTCAAAAAGTCACGACCATTTGCGTTGACCACCTCATCCTTTGACGATCTTTGTCTGCAGCCAGCTGGGAAATGTGCTAGGGTCAATTCGTCTAGCCCTTGGTATTCATTTCCAATAAGGACGTTTAGGTCTCCCATTATTATAGGGCAGCATGCTGATGACTGTGTAAAGAAGTCCTTGATTACTTCAAATTCTTCTCGCCAATCTGAACCGCGTATGTAGAGAGGGAAAATGGAGAACTGCAAGTGGGTAGTTTTGATATTTATAATATTTATGTCCATTTCATTTTCAAACGAATATTCGATCAAATTCGAGCAAAGAACTCCGCCTTATCCCTGCCAAATTTGTATTTTCTCTTTGCCGGTATCAACTTTAAATGAAACGCCTTAAATAAGTGACCATATTTCTCGGTGTTGCCTTTCTCAACATTTGTTTCTGTTAGTATGAAAATGTCTGCTGTGCTTAGGTAGTTGAAAAACTCTATGTAATAGTTGGCTATGAAGTCCATGTACATATGTTATACGCTATTATATCCAAATTTATATTGTGTTAATTGGAATCCTTAATAAATTTTCGACATCTAGTTTTTTGTTTTTAAGGAATCTTTGAGCTTGTTGAAATCAGCGGTGATGTCTTTGGCACGTTATCCCCAAAGGTCCCTAATGGCAGCTTCGGCGGTTAAATCTCCTGCTCTCAATATTCTATTTGTATCATATCGAAACCATTTGTGTTTTGCATGCAAAAGCTAATTTTTGTGCGGGACTTAGAGACGATAGATTTCATCGAAGTTGCAGCAATATTTTTTTATCCATTTGTCTGGCTTCACTTAGATCCTTCTCGACATTTGTTTTCCTTTTTTAGATTCGAGCGTAGCTTTTACCATTTCTTTTCCATTTCTGCTTCTAATGATCCTTGCATCCCTTATCTCAACATTTTCTAATTGTAGTTTTTACTCGATAAGTTCCTTCACCTCAGTTTTGAGGGGTACCTTGCGTAGTTAGACCATTTATGACGTTGTTTTCCTTGCTCGCGTCCACCATTCGCACTATATCCTTGTTCGAAAAATCTCTTTCTGACTGCAATTTTGCCAACTGTTTTTTTAACATTGTATTTTCGACCTTAAGTTCTTCTATCTGCGATGTAAAGTGTGTGCTCATACATTGAAGGCAAGTTTTGGTAGCCATATTTTCTGCCAGGTATTTAAAGTGTTGGGCGGCTTCTGCTTTCGTTGCATTAATGGCTTTAAATAAGTCTCCCATCGTCGCACAGTGGTCGCTCCCATACGACAAAAATACAAAAAACCGAAATCAAAATTTTACACTTTGAAGCATGTCGATCATATCATAAATAAATTATCTTTTTGAAACAAACGGTTATTTTAGTGTGACCATTCGCTCTCTGTGAAAAAATCCCTTAAAGTTAGACCTCGTGCTAGGCATTTCAGTGCGTTGTGTTTTGTCTCAAAGTGACAATAAAGTTAAAAGAAATCAAATTAACAAATTCAAGGTCCAATAGCTTCTTAATGATATGGATATCATTCGAACAGGTATTAACTATAATTTGAATTATTTAACACATTGTTTAATGTGGTATGTATATCGTATAAAACAAAAGAAAATCATAAATGACCTTTTGTGAGTGTTTTTCGTTTACTGTTTGTACTTTCCCTTAAGCTTTTAGTTGTGATGTCGATCGATTCCGATGTTTATGTTTATTATTATTAATTGTTAATAATAATAGATTAATATAAAAAAAGAATCAGCTGCCCGGAGCTGCCCGGAGCTGCCCAGCGTCATAGTGTTCTGATCCGAGTGCAGCAGGTATATGTGTTTTGTTGTTTGTGCTTTCCATGTTATGTGCTCTGGTATGTGTTTGTTATTGTTATATGTGTAGTAAATGTCAAATTCGCTTGCGTTTTATTTATTATTACTAATGTTAATTTTGGTTTATTTGAATTGGCAACAGGTAATTATTTTCAATGCACCATTTCGTACAACTTAATTTTTCAAAAGTGGTTGGCTCTAAATGGCACCAATGCTGAAAGAGGTCGTCATATCGTTGATTCGATTAAGCTGGAGCTGGAAAAAGAAGGCTACATTGCAGATCCAGAAGAGTTAAAGAATTGTGTCTTTGCCGTCTGCCAAAAATTGTCCGTCCGTTGGCAAAAGTGCAATCGTACCAAATTGAATGTTCTGGAGAAGCATTCGGATTGGCTTGATATGAAGCTCTCCTTCACACTGACTGAAAAAGCTAAAAAGTCAAATGAATCTAATGGTCGTGGGCGTCCAAATCCGATTTTACCTAGTCTTCAACAAGAACAAAGCAACGACGAATAGCCAAAATTGCTGAAATAGATGAGTCCTGTGCAAACGCTTTACGGAATGCCTCCCAAAAGGCAAATCAAACTTTAACTGAAGCAAATGTTAATGAAGTTGTTGCACTAATGATGGATGCAAATTTAACAAAAAACCAATATTTACTGATTCGACGTTTTGTTAACACAAACATTTCATTTAATTTATTACCCAGTTACGATAATGTTCTGCAAGCTTAAACACACAGTTATCCAAGTAACATTAGTGTAAACGAATCACTCGCTGAAGTTGATCTGCAAGTTTACATGATCATACAGCATCACGTATTGTGAATCTTCAGATGGATGTTATTAATCAAATTAAGGATGATTCTGTCAACACACTGACCTTAATTGGAAAATGGGGCTTCGACGGCAGCACTTTACACTCTGAATATAAGCAAAAGTTTGCCAATAATAATTTGGAAGACAATTCTTTATTTGTCACTTCTTATGTACCTTTACAACTTATAACTAAGTGCGACTTCCGACTAAGTCCGATAATTGTTGGAAAAACCCAAGGCCATCATCGACCCGCTTTTGTAGACCAATAAGGTTTCAATTTTAAAAGGAATCGACCCAGTTGTCCGTTGCAGAGGAGATGTATAGAGCGAAAGATGGAGGAAGAAAAGTAAGGACCGAGAGAAAGAGACATATAGGTTGACCGAGAAAGTCGAAGAGAAAGTTTGAAGTATCTCGAATACAGCGAAGCAGAGAAAGAACTTATGGATGGCATCTCTGGATGTATTGGCTAGCGCGTTCAGATGTTATGCATCGCTAGCTATCCCCACCCAACCTTGGTCGTTATGTTGCTTCATTGGAGAAACGACCCCTTTTTCCAGAGATAGTTACGACATCGGTTCACTTAGGGTTGGCATGGCTTCCATCACTAAACACTTTAGTTCATATTCAATTCCATTATTTATTCACAAAATTTAACTAAACGTAAACCTGGTTTCATTATTCAAAAATCAAAACGAGTGCGTAAGTGAAAGGGCAATGTAGCTGAAAACTAACATTAATAATATAATAATAATAATAGAGATAATATAATATAATATAATAACAGGGAGTATAAAATATAATTATAGTGTGCATGTATTAATTAGAATGAATAAAAATTAAAGGGTATTTAGAATTCAAGAGTTTTTTTTTTTTTTTTTTTTTTGTATACTTCAAAATTTCTTTAAGTGTATTGAGCAGGTGTAATATTTAATTATGCAATATCTTAATCAAGTGGATAAGTTCCAATATGAATTCATGTAGAAAAATAACAAAATCAAAGCGCACAAAAAAAATAATTTAAGTTCAGCAAATGCATGCTATTTTTAGATCGCTTTTGGTTTGTTATTATTTTATGCAGACTGCAAGAGGCGATCCGCTTATCAGTTTCTGTCGTACCAACACACAAAAGCAAACCAATATAAATGGCATTAAAAATTCGTTTGTTTTGACTTACGTTTATCCAATTCCCGCGCTGAAAGATCTTTCATGCTGGCTTGTGGGGGGTATATTGATTGCTGGATGTGTTTAGCTGGACATGGGATTAGGGTTTTTTAACTATTAATCATGCACCAAATGCTCGTCACAAAAAAAAATCTCAGATCAAAATTTAGCTTCAGATTCGCACTCATAAATAAAATTTAGGAAAATAAAAGAAACAAAATGAAAAACTAAATTGCTATAGCGCTTTCACTAAATCTATTCGCTGGTTTGGACATCGCTACCAAATCCTAGGGTATGCACTAGGCCACACCTTTCTCACTGTTCGTCGCTTAGCAGATCGCGCGACACACATGTGACTACGGTACTTTGTTGTTGCTATGAGAAGTGTATGCTGAAAGTGAGGCTCCAAGGGGGCGTTTTATATGTGCATTTGAATTGAGACTCCACTGGGGCATTTCTATGTGCACGTGAATTGAGACTCCAATGGTCGCTCGAGAGGAGTCTCCTCTGGACAGCTTGATTGAGACTTCTATGCTCTATTTTTGGACTCTTCTCATGGCTCGATCACCGCATGACCCCTTGACCACTGGATGCTCAATTGAGGTTAGCTCCGCTATCACCTGGGGCCACTCCCTGCAAATATGCATGAACGGATGGTGCATTTAAGCGCCGTCGCCAATAGAAACATTTTTCACTAGTTATTTACCCTTTTGGGGGACTGGCACGCCCCTAAATGAATGGATCTTTCCGATCGAATGGCCTTTGACCGCGTTTTTCTCCGCTACTTGCTTTACCCGCTGCACTCTTTTCGTTTAATTTTCGCACTTTTAAATAATTGCTTTTTATGTTTAGACTGTTGTCACAATTTCGAACTTGACTTTTTTATATTTTTCGCGAGACACGACTACTGCTTAGAAAGCTGAGATGAGAGGCACGATGCGTTTAGCTTGACGGTAACGAACGGAAAGACGGAAGCTGGGCTTTAGCAAAGTCAACTAACCTGTCGGCGGAAATGCAGTTCACATGCCCTTGACATTAGACTTGTCATCTTGACGTTTGACAGCACCCACTATCGAACCTAATGAGTAGCGACTCTGCCCTGATCAATCGATAGCATCAGCTGATCAAACGGTTTTTTAATTTGTTTTAATTTAATTTAATCAAAACTACTCTAACTATATTAACTTATTAACCCTCGACTTGCTTTATGTCCATATCAACTTGAATCATTTTAAATAACTATAATTTTAGGGATTTAAAAACAATTACATTTTTGTTTTTATTTTCTGATTTCATTGAACCAAGCGCCACTAAAGATTGCTGCTGAACGCAATGCTTAGGTTATGGGCGGGGCGGGTGGTGGGTGTTAACTGACCGTTTTTTGCTCATAACTTGAGTCTGCGTGCATCCGATCTTTATCAATCCTTCAGCGAGTCGATAAACAATTTCGAGTACTAGATGTTGCTCTAGCTCTTCTAGTATCTAGATATCAGGTGTTCGTACCAACAAACGAACGAACGAACGAACGAACAACAATAAACGGACAGACGGACATGGCTATATCAAATCAGCTATTAATGCTGATCAAGAATATATATACTTTATATGGTCGGAAATGATTCCTTCTGCCTGTTACATACATTTTGCACGACTTTAGTAAACCCTTTTTGCTCTCAGTAACGGGACTGTAGGAGATATGACGTTTTTTCCAAATTGCGGGGGCGTGAGGGGGCGTGGCAAAAATTGAAAATAAACTTGATCTGCGTGCAGACAATAGGAGTCTACATTTCAAATTTGGTTCTTCGCTCTAATATGTTCGACTGAATCTAGGTGTTCATACAGACAGACGGACGGACGGACGGACGGACAGACGGACAGACGGTCAGACGGACAGACGGACATGGCTATATCGACTCGGCTGTTGATGCTGAGAAGAGATATATACTTTATATGGTCGGAAATGATTCCTTCTGCCTGTTACATACATTTGCACGACTTTAGTAAACCCTTTTACTCTATGAGTAACGGGTATATATATAAAACAAAAAATACTCGACTTGCGGCACACAGAAATTTGTAATCCAAATAAAATCAGCATAGAGCACAGTCTTCAACTCACAATGGTGGACGGTAAAGTTTGCAGTGCATTGAGTGGAACGTCTTCAACGAAGTGTTATATATGCGAAGCGAAGCCGACAGAAAAGAATAATATAGATAACTGTCTGGAAAAAAAGTTCACGAATGTCGGTATGAATTTGGCTTATCCCCTCTACATGCATACATACGGTTTTTTGAGTATTTTCTTCATACTTATATCCTATCGCGTGGAGATAAAGTTGTGGCAAATCAGATCTTCAATACATAAAAAAGATCTATTGATACGGAAACGAAAGCTACAAATTTAGTTTCGAAAGAAAATGGGACTTATAGTAGACAGACCAAAGTTTGGCGGTAGTGGTACATCAAACGACGGAAACACAGCTCGTAAATTTTTTAAATATCCTGGACTGACTGCAAAAATTACGGGTCTTGACAAAAACTTAATTAACAGATGCGCCACCGTTTTGCAGGCTTTAAATTCTGGCTACAAAATAAATGTAGACAAATTTAGAGACTATGCGCTGGAGACAGCAAGGGGACTTGTGGAAACTTATCCATGGTATTACATGCCAGCTTCGGTGCATAAAATATTAATACACGGTCCTGAGGTTATTAACAGAGCATTAGTATCGATTGGAGAGCTCTCTGAGGAAGCTGCAGAGGCTAAAAATAAAGATATTAAAAAATACAGATTTCAACATACTAGAAAAATCTCGCGATCCGCAACTAACTCAGACCTTCTAAATAGATTACTACTAAGTTCAGATCCTCTCATAAGTGGATTAAGAAAATTACCTTGCAAAAAAAAAAACTTTATTGAAAGAGTCTGTTTCTGAATTATTTGAGGATTAATTAATTATTTTGTTTTTAAAATGCATTTAAATATTTTCTTTATAATTTTTGTTAAAAAATTTTGTGTTCAGAAGTATTTTAAGAAAAGATATTTTATTCAAACTATAGGTATATAAATATATGTAAATGGGTGGTATGGGCGTATGACCACGCCCAATTTTTTCAAAATAGTTTTATACTATTGTTAAAGGCTTACAGTTAAATTATAAACCTGGAGGACACGTATAACTATTTTTGTCGCATACTTCCATACAAGTCCGACCACTGTGCGTCAGCTCCATCGCTTGTTCGCCAGACTTATGTTGCTTTGATGATGGCTGGTAGGAGTGTTCAGGCGGGTTTCGTGCTGGCTTATACATTTCTAGATTAAGGTAGTTAGATTAAATCGAATTCTTAGCTTAATACAAAGAGACAAAAAACATCAAATGTTTAACTCTTTTTAAAATAGAAATTTATCGGCCACTTGTTATCGATAAATAGGTGTGAATGGAAATTTTTTATCGATACAGCGAACAGCTGATGTGTGCCACCTCTGGATCTCTTAAGTTGGTTGCCTCGTGCATTTGGTCTGTGTGTGTTTCCACTTAAGAGGCACTTTGTTCACTTGTTGCGCCTTTCTCCAGCTTTTCGTCAACCTCAAGTGGCCCTAGATCGTAATGGCGGCCAAAATTAAAGCAATAAAATGTTACCCAAGCTGCGGCTTCAACTATCCGCTGTCAGCATGAGCGTCTTGGTAAGCGCCCCCTTCAGTGTGGTGTCAACAGCTGTTGCTTTGTTTTGTTGCAGGTGACATTAATTATATTCACAAACTGGAGCCCGACACAAACACGTCTGCACAGTTGAAACTCTCTCTCAAATTTATACGATAGTATGTTACTAGCATATCAAAAAATTTTAAAAACAAATAACGAAGAACTACTACTACTACAATTTAATTTATTTGTTCGACACTCTTGTAAAATGTCTCTGCTAAATTGATAGTTCAAGGATAAATTAAGGGGTAATTGGAACTTTTAAAGCCGCGACGATACCATTAAACCTTAAAATATATGATTTTGGATTTTTATAAAATTCTCTATAAAATATGCTGAATTTTTTGAGCCATGTTGAGCAAAGAACTTCACATGTTGAAAATCGTTTGGAGAAAAGTACGCCCCAATGTACCTATATGTGTCAGTGTAACTAGGCTATAATTTTCTACAATTGCCTTGTCTCATTCTCCGAACAGTGTAAACCCAGCCTAACAGTTATCACAATACACATTTTTTGGATGTACCGGTTTATCTAAAACTTCTGACAAGCAACGGGATGGGCAAGTCTCATCGCGCACGACCCTGCGCCATGCTCAACTGGACTCGAACCCACGACCATACTAACCTAACATGAACGGAATGGCATCTCATCGCACACGACCCTCGCCATCGCACAGTGGTCGGACTTGTATGGAAGTATGCGACAAAAATAGTTATACGTGTCCTCCAGGTTTATAATTTAAACTGTAAGCCTTTAACAATAGTATAAAACTATTTTGAAAAAATTGGGCGTGGTCATACGCCCATACCACTCATTTACATATATTTATATACCTATAGTTTGAATAAAATATCTTTTCTTAAAATACTTCTGAACACAAAATTTATTAACAAAAATTATAAAGAAAATATTTAAATGCATTTTAAAAACAAAGTAATTAATTAATCCTCAAATAATTCAAAAACAGACTCTTTCAATAAAGTTTTTTTTTTGCAAGGTAATTTTCTTAATCCACTTATGAGAGGATCTGAACTTAGTAGTAATCTATTTAGAAGGTCTGAGTTAGTTGCGGATCGCGAGATTTTTCTAGTATGTTGAAATCTGTATTTTTTAATATCTTTATTTTTAGCCTCTGCAGCTTCCTCAGAGAGCTCTCCAATCGATACTAATGCTCTGTTAATAACCTCAGGACCGTGTATTAATATTTTATGCACCGAAGCTGGCATGTAATACCATGGATAAGTTTCCACAAGTCCCCTTGCTGTCTCCAGCGCATAATCTCTAAATTTGTCTACATTTATTTTGTAGCCAGAATTTAAAGCCTGCAAAACGGTGGCGCATCTGTTAATTAAGTTTTTGTCAAGACCTGTAATTTTTGCAGCCAGTCCAGGATATTTAAAAAATTTACGAGCTGTGTTTCCGTCGTTTGATGTACCACTACCGCCAAACTTTGGTCTGTCTACTATAAGTCCCATTTTCTTTCGAAACTCAATTTGTAGCTTTCGTTTCCGTATCAATAGATCTTTTTTATGTATTGAAGATCTGATTTGCCACAACTTTATCTCCAAGCGATAGGATATAAGTATGAAGAAAATACTCAAAAAACCCTATGTATGCATGTAGAGGGGATAAGCCAAATTCATACCGACATTCGTGAACTTTTTTTCCAGACAGTTATCTATATTATTCTTTTCTGTCGGCTTCGCTTCGCATATATAACACTTCGTTGAAGACGTTCCACTCAATGCACTGCAAACTTTACCGTCCACCATTGTGAGTTGAAGACTGTGCTCTATGCTGATTTTATTTGGATTACAAATTTCTGTGTGCCGTAAGTCGAGTATTTTTTGTTTTATATATTATACATCTCCTCTGCAATGGACAACTGGGTCGATTCCTTTTTAAATTGAAACCTTATTGGTCTACAAAAGCGGGTCGATGATGGCCTTGGGTTTTTCCAAACAATTATCGGACTTAGTCGGAAGTCGCACTTAGTTATATGTTGTAAAGGTACATAAGAAGTGACAAATAAAGAATTGTCTTCCAAATTATTATTGGCAAACTTTTGCTTATATTCAGAGTGTAAAGTGCTGCCGTCGAAGCCCCATTTTCCAATTAAGGTCAGTGTGTTGACAGAATCATCCTTAATTTGATTAATAACATCCATCTGAAGATTCACAATACGTGATGCTGTATGATCAAGTAAACTTGTAGATCAACTTCAGCGAGTGATTCGTTTACACTAATGTTACTTGGATAACTGTGTGTTTTAGCTTGCAGAACATTATCGTAACTGGGTAATAAATTAAATGAAATGTTTGTGTTAACAAAACGTCGAATCAGTAAATATTGGTTTTTTGTTAAATTTGCATCCATCATTAGTGCAACAACTTCATTAACATTTGCTTCAGTTAAAGTTTGATTTGCCTTTTGGGAGGCATTCCGTAAAGCGTTTGCACAGGACTCATCTATTTCAGCAATTTTGGCTATTCGTCGTTGCTTTGTTCTTGTTGAAGACTAGGTAAAATCGGATTTGGGACGCCCACGACCATTAGATTCATTTGACTTTTTAGCTTTTTCAGTCAGTGTGAAGGAGAGCTTCATATCAAGCCAATCCGAATGCTTCTCCAGAACATTCAATTTGGTACGATTGCACTTTTGCCAACGGACGGACAATTTTTGGCAGACGGCAAAGACACAATTCTTTAACTCTTCTGGATCTGCAATGTAGCCTTCTTTTTCAAGCTCCAGCTTAATCGAATCAACGATATGACGACCTCTTTCAGCATTGGTGCCATTTAGAGCCAACCACTTTTGAAAAATTAAGTTGTACGAAATGGTGCATTGAAAATAATTACCTGTTGCCAATTCAAATAAACCAAAATTAACATTAGTAATAATAAATAAAACGCAAACGAATTTGACATTTACTACACATATAACAATAACAAACACATACCAGAGCACATAACATGGAAAGCACAAACAACAAAACACATATACCTGCTGCACTCGGATCAGAACACTATGACGCTGGGCAGCTCCGGGCAGCTCCGGGCAGCTGATTCTTTTTTTATATTAATCTATTATTATTAACAATTAATAATAATAAACATGAACATCGGAATCGATCGACATTACAACTAAAAGCTTAATGGAAAGTACAAGCAGTAAACGAAAAACACTCACAAAAGGTCAATTATGATTTTCTTTTGTTTTATACGGTACACATACCACATTAAACAAAGTGTTAAATAATTCAAATTATAGTTAATACCTGTTCGAATGATATCCATATTATTAAGAAGCTATAGGACCTTTAATTTGTTAATTTGATTTCTTTTAACTTTATTGTCACTTTGAGACAAAACACAACGCACTGAAATGCGTAGCACGAGGTCTAACTTTAAGGGATTTTTTCACAGAGAGCGAATGGTCACACTAAAATAACCGTTTGTTTCAAAAAGATAATTTATTTATGATATGATCGACATGCTTCAAAGTGTAAAATTTTGATTTCGTTTTTTTTATTTTTGTCGTATGGGAGCGACCACTGTGCGACGATGGGAGACTTAATTAAATCCATTAATGCAACGAAAGCAGAAGCCGCCCAACACTTTAAATACCTGGCAGAAAATATGGCTACCAAAACTTGCCTTTAATGTATGAGCACACACTTTACATCGCAGATAGAAGAACTTAAGGTCGAAAATACAATGTTTAAAAAAACAGTTGGCAAAATTGCAGTCAGAAAGAAATTTTTCGAACAAGGATATAGTGCGAATGGTGGACGCGAGCAAGGAAAACAACGTCATAAATGGTCTAACTACGCAAGGTACCCCTCAAAACTGAGGCGAAGGAACTTATCGAGTAAAAACTACAATTAGAAAATGTTGAGATAAGGGATGCAAGGATCATTAGAAGCGGAAATGGAAAAGAAATGGTAAAAGCTACGCTCGAATCTAAAAAGGAAAACAAATGTCGAGAAGGATCTAAGTGAAGCCAGACAAATGGATAAAAAAATATTGCTGCAACTTCGATGAAATCTATCGTCTCTAAGTCCCGCACAAAAATTAGCTTTTGCATGCAAAACACAAATGGTTTCGATATGATACAAATATTATAGAATGTTGAGAGCAGGAGATTAAAACAGCCGAGGCTGCCATTAGGGACCTTTGGGGATAACGTGCCAAAAACATCACCGCTGATTTCAACAAGCTCAAAGATTCCTTAAAAACAAAAAACTAGATGTCGAAAATTTATTAAGGATTCCAATTAACACAATATAAATTTGGATATAATAGCGTATACAACTATTACATAGAGTTTTTCAACTACCTAAGCACAGCAGACATTTTCATACTAACAGAAACAAATGTTGAGAAAGCCAACACCGAGAAATATGGTCACTTATTTAAGGCGTTTCATTTAAAGTTGATACCGGCAAAGAGAAAATACAAATTTGGCAGGGATAAAGGCGGAGTTCTTTGCTCGAATTTGATCGAATATTTGTTTGAAAATGAAATGGACATAAATATTATAAATATCAAAACTACCCACTTGCAGTTCTCCATTTTTCCTCTCTACATACGCGTTTCAGATTGGCGAGAAGAATTTGAAGTAATCAAGGACTTCTTTACACAGTCATCAGCATGCTGCCCTATAATAATGGGAGACCTAAACGTTCTTATTGGAAATGAATACCAAGGGCTAGACGAATTGACCCTAGCACATTTCCCAGCTGGCTGCAGACAAAGATCGTCAAAGGATGAGGTGGTCAACGCAAATGGTCGTGACTTTTTGAACTTTTGTGACGACTATGGTCTTATCGTTTTAAATGGTCGAACACTAGGCGATGAAATGGGTAACTTTACTTAATTTATCAAGCCAAGGAAACTCTGTAAATGATATTTGCGCAGTCTCCATCTGCCAAACGCCATCTGGTCAGACCACTTGCCAGTCAAACTAACTATGAACCTGACTAGCACTAAGCAATCAAAACTTCATATGAAGCTGCTGCCAAAACTATACTGGAATGAATCCATTAAAGCCAAGTATATATCGCTCTTGAACAAAAATGTGCAAAAAATTAAACAATCACCGGAAATTCAATTACTTGATCTTACCTCAGCCATTAAATTATCATGTGTTTTAAAGGCGTCTGATAATAAATTTCTTCCCAAAAATAAATGGTTTGTTCAGAAGTGAATGCGCTTAAAACTTATAAACGTAAAAAACATAATATGAAGAAACAAAGGAATATAACCAACTGTGCCTTTTAAAACAAGAAAGAAAGTCGGTCAAGCCCGACTATAACATACTCTGTAACCTTAACGTCGCAGCTCGCATTTGCTCACGAGTTATACTCGCTCATCTCTAAGTTTCACTCTCTCCCTCTCTTTCTCTCTCTCTCACTAAGATTGCCGTTAAATAGAATGCTGTGTTGATGGGTGGGGGATGGTGGGTGTTTACTGGCCGTTTTTTGCTCATAACTTGAGTATCGTTCATCCGATCTTTATCATTCCTTCAGCAAATCGATAAATAATTTTGATCTGCGTGCAAGTATAAGAAATATATGCCCCAAACATGTCAAACCTCTATCTCTTACCATCTCTGAGATCTCTTCGTTCATACGGACGGACGGACAGACAGACAGACGGACGGACGGACAGACGGACGGACGGACGGACAGACGGACGGACGGACGGACAGACGGACGGACGGACGGACAGACGGACATGGCTATATCGAATCGGCTGTTGATGCTGATCAAGAATATGTATACTTTATAGGGTCGGAAACGTTTCCTTCTCCCTGTTACATACTTTTGCACAAACCTAATATACTCTATGTACCTTCGGTACAGAGTATAAAAAAATAGAGAGTACTTCGATTCCTTTGCACAATCTTTAGCAGATGCAAGAAACACGAATGATTGGTGGAATATTGTGAAGACGCTGAAAAATGGAACTTTGCAGGTTGGAAATAGTATAACAGAAAACGTCTTTAAGGTGCATTTGAATGAATTACACTGTGATACAATTTTGAACTCAAAAAAGTTGATAGCGTCGAGACCAAAAAATTCTGAAAGTGTTTGCTGGTAGTATAAAATCCCTGTCTTGGTTTGGTCTGATTAGCTGCCGTTTTCTTTTTATTCCAACAATTCCATATCTCGTAAACTATTTTGAATTTTGCTTTTGAGTCTTTAACAAAGTTGTTGCTGTTGGCTTGGCCTACAAAACATTTCTTTGTAGCAAATCCAAAAAAATTATATCTTCATACTCAAAATTACAAAACTTGCCCAAAAAATCCAAATTTTGACCACTTTTCTACAGTTTTTCAACTTCATCTTGATACCTGTTTCAAATTTGTACAAGTAACACAGCACAAAGTTGTAGCTTAGACCAAAATAAAAAAAACCGTTGGAACAAACCAACGTCAATTAGTTACTCTTTCATATAGTTATAGGCCCACAAGCACGTACAACTGTCATAAAAACTCGAAAAAACGAACATTTTCGGAAAAAAAGTAATAAAACTAAATTTTTTTATTGCAGTTTTTAAGTTATGTTTTCTTACTATTTTCTTGATTTAATACAAAACAATCGGAATTGTTGACTATGTCGGCCAATTAGTACCAAAAATGTAAATTTTCCGAGTTTTGGTTCCAATTCTACATGCTTAAGGGACCGTAACTATACGAAGGACCAATCGAATGAAGTTGGTATTTTTCAATTGTTTGTTTATTTTAGTCTAGTCAAATTCGTTACAGTTTTCAAGACAAAGTTGAATAATAGTACAAAGTGAGGGGAAAACATGATGCTTTTAAGACATTTTTGTAATTTTGAGTATAAAGATGTGACTTTTTTGACTTGCTACTTAAGAATGCTTTGTAAGCTTAGCCAAGAGCAATCAACTTCCTCTAAGACGTCAAAGCGAAATTTCAAAGAGTTTACGAGATATGGAGCTGCGAATCCCAATCAGAATCTGAAAACTTCAAAGTGCAATAAAAAGAAAACGGCAGCTAATCAGACCAAACCCAGCGAAGGTTTTTGTACTACCATCATACCCTTTCAGAATTTTTTGGTCTCGACGCTATCAACTTTTTAGTGTTGCACTGTGTTATTAAACCCTCACAGAACAGCATTAAGCATTCTGAATGCGCCAAATTGGAGTGCAGATAGCAGCCTAGACGAGCCCATCACAATTATGGAGATACGATCAATGCAGGCAAAGACAAAAAATAAAAAAGCGCCAGGAGGGGATCGAATACCATACGAATTGTACTCAAATGCTTCTGACGAATTCTTTCAAGAGCTCGTTAAAGAGTGTATAACAACTTATTCACAAATGCACTTTCTACACTACACTATACACTACTCTTTCAAGCGAAGCATAGTATTTCCCATTCATAAGAAAGGTGACTTAAATAACCCGAAAAATTATAGAGGTATATCCTTTATGAACTGCTGTGCAAAAATTCTTATCTTATATAGGACCAATTTAAACAGAAGGCAGAAAACAAAAAAGTTTATGCATTTCTTGTAGACTTCAGTGCCGTATTGGATAAAGTACCGAGAGATCATTTGATATACAAGCTGCACCAACTAGGAGTGTCCACAAAAATTGTAAACTTTATCGAGGTTGTATACAAGGATACCGTGGCAGCGGTGTGGTCCGGAAAGAATCTGTCTCAAGCCTTCTATCACCCCTGTTAATCGCGATATATTTGAACGACTTGCACGAGGACCTTGAAGATGGCCTGTGGATAAATGAGCTTAATATACGGCTTCTTCTATACGCGGATAATGTCACCACACTTCAAAACGAGAGCGTAAGTTAAAGTCGGCTCTAACCGACTTCGATATACCCGTTACTCATGGAAACAAATGTTTATTATCCTTCCTGTATGCCTGAGGTGGGTCAGCCGAAAAGTATGCAATATTTTTTAACTCGGCTATTTATTATCCGCCAGATATTAATAGACATTTGTCAATTACTAAATGCAACATAAATGACTCCAAATTCATCACGATAAACAGATCAGACAACAAAACTTTTGAAAACGTCATCAAGTCCGACTATTACATACTCTGCACCCTTAATGTCGCAGCTCGAATTTGGTCACGAGTCAAACGGCCAGTTAACACACAACGCACAACGCAGTGCGCTCTCTAAGTCTCTCTCTCTCTCTCTCTCTCTCTCTCTCTCTCTCTCTCTCTCTCTCTCACTAAGATTGCTGCTGAACGCAATGCTTAGGTTATGGGTGGGGTGGGTGGTGGGTGTTAACTGACCGTTTTTTGCTCATAACTTGAGTATCGTTCATCCGATCTTTATCATTCCTTCAGCAAATCAATAAACAATTTTGAGTACTAGATATCTCTAGAAAGTACGAACCATCTATCATCAAAACTGTAGGAGATATGACGTTTTTTCCAAATTGCGGGGGCGTGAGGGGGCGTGGCAAAAATTGAAAATAAACTTGATCTGCGTGCAGACAATAGGAGTCTACATTTCAAATTTGGTTGCTCTAGCTCTTCTAGTCTCTGAGATCTAGGTGTTCATACAGACAGACGGACGGACGGACGGACGGACAGACGGACAGACGGACAGACGGACAGACGGACATGGCTATATCGAATCGGCTGTTGATGCTGACCAAGAATATATATACTTTATATGGTCGGAAATGATTCCTTCTGGCTGTTACATACATTTGCACGACTTTAGTATACCCTTTTACTCTACGAGTAACGGGTATAAAAAGAAAGCAAGACTTGAATTTTATTATGAAACGTGGGGAATGGAGGTGAATCTGGAAAAGTCTCAATTATGATTTTAAAAAAAAAAGTGGAAGTGAATCCTGGCTATATAGGGGCACAGAATTGGACGTGACTTGCCAGTATAAATACTGTCACCCGATTTCTCTCAGTGATCCAAGAAGGTTTC
>JBAMBO010004307.1:0-23419 GCA_037044535.1 Lordiphosa magnipectinata | reverse complement strand
TAACATGCATGGTACAGTGTAAATTTAATCACTTTTGCAATTGTAAACTGCACCATGCATAAATCACTCACAAACACATCAAACTTCTCAAAAAAAATAAATATTTTTTTTTGATAAATATTTTTACCAACAAACAAAATTCGATAAATATGGTCAAAACCCAATCTAAGGCGACTGGCAACACAGCCAATGTCGTAAATGAAATCGAAATTGTGGATCATACACCACACCTAGACTCCATCTACCTTCTCTTGTTGATTCTTGTTGTACTGGTTGCTGCCAATACAGCACTAAAAGTTTACTTAATTCATAAAAAATCAACAAAAAAGAGATATTTGAGCCGAGGCAATGACCTCGACAAAATATAATTGATTCATTCATATAAATCAATCATTTTTGTCCCAAGTATCCATATAACATGGAGAAGAAAGATAAAGAACATGCTGATTTCGAAAAAGCAGTTCCTACCAAACAAACAAACAATAGTTAAAAACAAAAACCATTCCCTATTAATTAGGGGTGTCCCCATTTTTTTAAGTCTCTGTAGACTTCTGGGACACCCCTGACTACAAATAGAATACGAAACTCAATTAGAAAGTAACATCCTACCCCAATGAGTACAAGTAATTTGAGGATCAGATTAAAAACATATCTCTGATCAGATATTAACATATTCATTTTTTCTATATTATCTGAGAAGAAAAGTCATTCACCATGGCACAGACCATGGTAGAATTCCTAAAAACAGCCGCAAGTCTGATTCCAGATTTTGATGGCAAGGCAGAAAATTTGCTGAGTTTCTTAGACGCACTATCTCTGGTTGACACAATTAAAGAGAACCATGAGACAACTGCAGTCTCTTTAATAAAAACAAAATTAAAAGGACATGCAAGAAGCTTGATTGGTACCGAAAGTACCATATCTCAGATACAAACCAAACTGAGAAATACTGTTAAAGGAGAGTCTGTTGAAGTTATTTCAGCAAAACTTATGAATCTCCAACAAAAGAACAAGACCGCCACTCAATACACAAAGGAAATTGACCAACTAACAAAAAGTTTAGAGGGAGCATACATTAATGATGGACTCACCCCTGAACTGGCTTCAAAATACCGTGTACAAGACGCTGTGAAAGCCATGACATCTAACTGCTAACTGCTATTGATAAAGTAAAACTTATCATGCAGGCAGGTAATTTCACAAACATGAATGACGGAAGCAACAGGAAAAACAGATACCGTACTCTATTACACAAATAGAGGACACAATGGACGTGGTAATTACCAAAATACAGTTTCCAGAGGCAGAGGCTATCAAGGTAACCAAGGAAGCCAACAAAACTATTATAATTACAATTACAACGGTTACAACAACCGTGGCCGGGGTGCCAATAATGGCAGCTATAGAGGCCAAAACAAAGGCAGCTACAGAGGCCAAAACAACCGAAATAACTGGCGAGGACAAAACAGTAACAATAATAATAACAATCATAACATCCGAACAGCAAATTCGTAAAACCCCCCTTGAGCAACAGCAATCAGTAAAGGTATACGCATTAAATCTCAAGCTAAGCAAAATAGTTACACTCCAAAACTCAGAAACAAAGTCAACACTTACATTTTTGCTAGATACAGGAGCAGATATTTCGGTGATAAAACACCAACAAAATGAATATCAAAACTTAAACACTAACATCATAAGCAATATAACAGGTATTGGAGAAGGAAAATCTTCTGACGTTCTGGTACCTTTACAACTACTTACAGACAAGTATAAAGTACCACATGATTTGCATGTAGTACCAGAAAGTTTCTCAATACCAACAGATGGTATATTAGGCTCTGATTTTATCAGAAAATATAATTGCTCAATAGATTTTCAAGAGGAGCAAGATACCTCTATTTTGCGCCCAAAAAATTTCCATACACACATCCAAAAACCAATAAGTCACTCACTCGAGAATGACTGTGTATTATTACCCGCTAGATCTGAAGTCATACGACAAGTAAGATTAAAGGATAGTGAAAAAACGGTTTTAGTACCCAATCAGAAGATACAACCGGGAAGAATAATAGCAAGTTCGTTTGTAACAAGTAATAATGCATACATTCGCATAATAAATACCACTTTAAACAACGCAGAAATTGACAGTCAAAACATACTGTTTGAGTCACTTAATGATTATGATATCATTGAAATAAATAAAGAAAACAAAACAAGAACAAGGGAAATATAAAAAAAAATCAAAATTTCCCAAACAATTTAAATCTAAACTAACCGAACTTTGCACTGAATACAGTGATATATTTGGTTTAGAAACAGAACCCATAAGCAAATAATTTTTATAAACAAAAGCTTAGATTGAATGAGAAATCACATAAAATCACACATATACATAAAAACTACAGAAATGCAGAGTCAGAAAAGCAGGAAATAAACGATCAGGTACAAAAATGAATTAAAGATGACATAGTTGAACCATCCATATCCGAATATAACAGCCTACTTCTCTTGGTACCCCAGAATTCACTTCCAAACTCAACGGAAAAAAGATGGCGTTTAGTAGTCGCTTATCGCCAAATTAACAAAAAAATACTAGTGGACAAGTTTCAACTGCCAAGAATAGAAGACATTCTTGACCAATTAGGTCGAGCTAAATATTTTTCATGTCTCGATCTCATGTCTGGATTCCACCAGATAGAACTAAATGAAAAATCAAGGAATATGACATAATTTTCAACGAGCACAGGCTCTTATCGCTACACGCGATTACCATATGGACTTAAAGTCGCGATGACACTTGCATTTTCAGGTCTAAAACCATCGCAAGCATTTCTCTACATGGATGACCAAGTAGTCATCGGATGTTCCGAACAACATATGTTCAAAAATTTGACAAACTATGTCGCAAAATTCAATTTAAAACTTCATCCAAAAAAATGTTCATTCTTCATGCACGAAGTTACCCATCTCGGTCAGAAATGCACCGATAAAGGCATTCTTCCAGATGACAAAAAATATGACGTCATCAAAAATCATCCAAAACCAACTGATGCAGATAGTGCACGTAGATTCGTAGCCTTCTGTAACTATTATCGAAGATTTATCCAAAATTTCGCAGAACATTCACGCCACTTAACGAGGCTTTGGAAAAAGAACGTTAAATTTTAATGGACTCCAGAATGCAATAATGCATTCGAGTATTTAAAAGAAGCATTAATGAAACCGACATTACTGCAGTACCCAGATTTCAGCAAAGATTTTTGCATAATCACAGATGCTAGCAAACATGCTTGTGGAGCGGTACTAACTCAAGAACATAATGGCATGCATCTCCCAGTTGCGTATGCATCCAGATCTTTCACAAAAGGTGAAAGTAACAAATCAACTACAGAACTGGAATTAGCTGCTATACACTGGGCAATAAAACACTTCAGATCTTACGTTTATGGAAGGCACTTTTTTGTAAAAACTGACCACAGACCCAAGTTCCAAGCTCACACGAATGAGACTTGATTTGGAAGAATATGATTTTACGGTAGAATACCTCAAGGGAAAAGATAATCATATCGCAGACGCTCTATCCAGAATAACAATTAGAGAGCTCACAGACAACAGACAAATATTGAAGGTCTCTACGAGGTCCTCAACAAGACAGAAAAACGCCTGCGCAAGCCAAGAAAGTAGTACAGCTATTAGTAGCACTGCTAAAATCTTGCTTGAACAAAAAGAATATAAAAAGCCCAATGTCTATGACGTGATTAACAACAATAATGTCAAACAAGTAACAACACTAATGTCAAAAAATGTGTGAAACTTAAACTCGACAAGCACAAGTGTTTATTCAAAATCGGAAAACGAGTAATTTTACGCTTTACAATTGATGATTTGTACTCCAATGGAAACCTTGAATTTGTTCAGTTTTTCCAAAGGCTTGAAACAGAAGCCGGAATACTCAACATAAAACAATTTAAAATGTCACCAAGTGATCAAATTTTCGAATATGTATCACAAAATCTATTTTAAAAAATGGGCAATAGTACTCTAGAGGAAGTACAAGTATGCATACTACCAAAGGTGACCATTATAGACAAAAATGATAAAACTCAAATTAAAGCAATACTGTCAAAATACCATGATGAACCAATAGAAGGAGGTCACTCAGGGATTTCGCGTACCCTGTCGAAAATACGAAAATATATTTATTGGCCCCTCATGACTAAAACAATAAGAAAGTATGTCAAGACTTGTTTGAAATGTCAACAAGCCAAAACAACTATACATACAAAGACACCAATGACCATAACTCCAACGCCAGCAACAGCATTTGATACTGTACTGATTGATACCATTGGTCCACTCCCAAAAACCGAGAATGGCAATGAGTACGCAGCAACCATTATCTGCAACTTAACAAAATATTTAGTCACTATACCAGTACCAAACAAAAGTGCTAAAACAGTTGCTAAAGCAATCTTTGAATCATTCGTACTCAAGTATGGTCCTATGAAGAAATTCATTACGGACATGGGTACTGAATATAAAAATTCATTAATCACTGACCTTTGCAAATACATGAAAATAACCAACATACACTCAACAGCATACCATCATCAAACTCTTGACACCATTGAGCGCAGTCATCGAACATTTAACGAGTAGGTACGGTCGTATATTTCGATTGACAAAAACGATTGGGACATGATGGTTCATTTATTTCACCCTATTGTTTCAATACAACCCCATCAGTAGTACACAGTGTTTGGAAGTACCTAGGTACATACCTAGATACAAATTTGGTGTATCTTTTACCTTACCTCGGTATTTTCAAATTCGAGTACCTTTTACCTTACCTAGGTCTTAATTTTCATTTACCTTGTCAATAGGTAAGATACAAGGTACTTTCGAGCGTGATTTTGCTTCGAGCTCAAATATCGATATCAATTGTTGTATTGTATCATCTCTACACCTTTGGGATTATTATGATTTTCGGTCACACTAATTTCAGGCATATTTCCAAGAAATACAAAAAAAAAACAGCGCGCGACAGCCTATTGTTTGTGCAGGAATTTTACGAGAAAACAAAACTTAAACTTCACTATTGTTGACAATGACTGATCAGGCGCTAAATAATGAAGGGAACAAAGATTTACCGCTGATCTTGAATGGAACATTTTTCAACCCGAACGGGAAATGTCTGTGTAAATAAAACTACTAAGGTTGATGAGAAATCTACTGTAAATTTACACAAGCATTTGAAAGTAAGTACCTACAATGTAAGTATGTACAATGTACATACATATGTGGACAAAAATTCAATATTTACAAACATACACACATATTTATGTACATATGATTGAATTTATTTGCACGAAATTGTCGTTACATACATACATTTATGTGCATAAATTTGTTTGTATTCCAGTCTATAGCAGCAGTTTCTTGCGAATTTGTATACGCAAACAATGTTGTTAATATATCATATATTTCAATTTCTTTACGCTAGAGGGTTCACCCCAATAGTTACTCTTCTTACGAATTAATGAGAGCCAAAGGATCTAAGGTTTCCAGTAACTCAACTAAGGAATCAGCAGGAGACATATTCAAGAGTCCCAGTATCTTGAATTCCAACCAGGTATGAGAATTAAATGCATTACTAAATTCATTATAACAAATGCAACTAAATTTTTTATTACAGCTAAATGAACGTATTTGCGATTACATTATAGCCGAGATGTTGCCGCTCTGCCATGTTGAAAAGAAAAGTTTCAGGAACCTGTTTGTGGCTTTAACTGGACGTCCGGTAAAAATTCCCTGTTCAGGAATTTTTATGCTAGATAAGAGGAAGGCGGACTATAGGAAAAATGTCGCCAATATTTTTGAAAATACTAATTTTATCTGTACGACTGCCGATGTCTGGAGTTGCAATAACAAAAGTTGCTTTGGTGTAACCGGCCACTACATAGATAGCAATCTAAATCGTCATTCTCTCATGCCCGCATATAAGCGTGCGCGATTTTCCCACCAGATGAGGTAATTGCTACTGTATTAGATGTGGAACAGTTACAGATAATGCATCCAACTTCTGTAAAACATTTAAAGTGTACAGTTTTGAAGGAACAAACGTGAAGCCTGAATTTTTAGAAGATTCTGATTTAAAGGTAACAGAGCTGGATAGTTCAGCTGATGTTGAAATTATTTTGCCAAAGCACTTTAGATGCGCATCACACACTTTGAACTTAATTGTCACGAAAGATGCTGAACAGGCTCTACTAATCACAACATTCCAGCGATTGTACAATTCCTCCTTAGCAAAAGCAACGGCAATCTGGAATGCTGTAAGCAGATCCATAGTAGCTGCATATGAAGTTGAGATAATTTGTAAGCTTAAATTGATAGCTCCTTGTGCCACAAGATGGAACAGCTTTCATTACAGTATTCAACGTATTTTGGAACTAAAACACAATTTAAAAATTGTTTGTGGAACCTTAAAAAAAAGCCATTATTTACAAATACAGAAATTGATTTTTTCCATGAATTGTGTAGTGTCACTGAAATATTCACTAAGGCAATTGATCTTTTGGAGGGCGAATCCCGTTGTTACTTAGGAGTTTTGCTGCCCACTTTAATTAAAGAGATACATAAACTTGACAGTTTGAATAATTTGAAATATTGTGATCCACTTAAAGATGAGCTTAAACAAGGAGTTTCAAAACGGTTTTCTTTTATTGAAAACTTGACTTCAAGCGAGGCAAAGACTTTTGTTGTATCGACTATGACACATCCAACATTTAAATTGAAGCGAATTCCAAATAAAACCACAAAAAATGTACAGTATTTTAAAGATTGGCTTGTGAAGAAATTACGGAAAACTTGGAAAATGTTGTCAATGATGAAACTGAGAATTGTTGTGAAAATTCCAATATTGAAATGGAAGTCTTAAATTATCTTGCCGATAGTAGCATGTCTTTAGAATCTATACTTTAGTATAAAAATACTTGTACTGTTTTTTATAAGTATAATTCCATTTTGCCTAGCTCAGCCCCAGTTGAAAGAATTTTTAGCTGTGGAGGCCAAATACTTACACCAAAAAGAAACAGACTAGGTGACGAAATATTTGAAACTCTTATAATGTCAAAAAAGCAAGATAGTATTTAAGAAACATTTAAATAAAAAAAAAGCATGATGGTATATAAGAAGCATTTTAATAATATAACATCATCTGAAATCAAAATGTTCCATTCTTAAACCTTATAATTGGATTAAAGCCCCTTAAAGTATGACCAAAAATGTTTGTAATGAAGGAAATTTGTTTGTTTATGTTTTTAATATTCATTACTAATAAAAATGAATGAACCACGCTTTTAAATATAAAATTACCTTTTTTCTACCTTTACCATTAACTAGGCACTTGAAAATCCGGATACCTTTTACTTTACCTAGGTATGAAAATCGAGTAGCTTTCCAATCACTGGTAGTACATGACTACTGCCCATATAACTTGTTTTCGAAAGGCCACCGAAACAATTCATTTATTTTTACAAACAAGATAGAAAAGAATCTTTCTACAATACTAGCAGAAAACCCGTCGCTCTTCTCTGCGCTGCCATCAGTATAGCCTTTATCAATATGGAACCAATATCCCACATCCCACCCACATCGCACCCACTTCCCACCCACATCCAACCCACTTCCCACACACATCCAACCCTCTTCCCACCCACTTACCACCCACATCCCACCCACTTCCCACACAGCCAACCCTCTTCCCAACCACTTACCACTCAAATCCCACCCACATCCAGCCCACTTCCCACACACATCCAACCCTCTTCCCACCCACTTACCACCCAAATCCCACCCACATCCAACCCACTTCTTAGCCACTTACCACCCACTTCCCAATAACTAACCATCCACCCCCCAACCAGTTCCCACCCACTTCCCACCCACATCCCACCCACTTTCCACCCACTTTCCATACACTTTTCACCCACTTCCCACCCATTAACCACCTAGTTCCCATGCACTTCCCACCCACATCACACCCACATACCACCCACATCCCACCCACTTACCACTCTCTACGCACCCAGTACCCACCGAGCTCCCATCCACTTCCCACCCACTTACCACCCACATCCCACCCAGCTCCCATCCCACCCAACTTGACACACACAGATACACGCACAGTAAAAGAGCTCTTGTGTGTGTGTGTGTGTTAGCAAATGAGACGGCTCGCTTTAGTTTTGTTTTTTTTTAACAAACATTCAGAAGAAACTACAAAGAATGAGGGAGAGAAAAAGAAACACGCAGACTCATCTATGCATTCTGCACACAAACGAATTAAATGTTTTTTTTAGCCTTTTTTGTACAAAAGGACGCAAAACATTGCCGTTTTTTTTAAGGAACACAATTTTTTTTATTTTATTTCATTTAGTAGTTTTGCATGTTTGATTATTATAAAGAGTTGATACATATGTACACATGTATCTCTATATTAATAACACTACTATTAACTTAGATTGAACATTTGTAGTAGTTGTTTAACTAATATTATTTTTGTTCTTGTTCTGCTAAAGTTTTTGTTGTTGTTTTTCAAGTTGGTTTTGTTGCTGCTTCAGCTGCTCTTATTGTTGTTCTTCGGATTGTAGTTTTGGTTGTTGTGCACTTCCCTGCACTCTCTCTCTCTCTCTCTTGCCCTCACTCTCTGTTTACAATTTGTCTGTTACACATACACAAATATGTGTGTGTGTGTGTCTTAGCAAACTCGCTCTTTCTCTCTTGCTCTCTCAAATCGCTCTCATGGAAAAAACTCGAATTCCACCACAACCACTCTCTCTCTCTCTCTCTCTCTGGCTCTCTCACACTCACTCTCATGGAAAAACTCACAAAATCACTTCCAGCATAAGATAAAGCTACTGTGAAGAACTTAGCATTCTATCTCTTATGGTTTAGGCTGTGCGACCGTCACCAGTCAGTGAGTCAGGTTGAACTCTATCTATCGCTATAGATATCGTTATCGTTATCGTTATCGTTATCGTTATCGTTATCGTTATCGTTATCGTTATCGTTATCGTTATCGTTATCGTTATCGTTATCGTTATCGTTATCGTTATCGTTATCGTTATCGTTATCGTTATCGTTATCGTTATCGTTATCGTTATCGTTATCGTTATCGTTATCGTTATCGTTATCGTTATCGTTATCGTTATCGTTATCGTTATCGTTATCGTTATCGTTATCGTTATCGTTATCGTTATCGTTATCGTTATCGTTATCGTTATCGTTATCGTTATCGTTATCGTTATCGTTATCGTTATCGTTATCGTTATCGTTATCGTTATCGTTATCGTTATCGTTATCGTTATCGTTATCGTTATCGTTATCGTTATCGTTATCGTTATCGTTATCGTTATCGTTATCGTTATCGTTATCGTTATCGTTATCGTTATCGTTATCGTTATCGTTATCGTTATCGTTATCGTTATCGTTATCGTTATCGTTATCGTTATCGTTATCGTTATCGTTATCGTTACCGCCCCATTTCACCTTACTTCGTATTCTATTCTTATAAACCGAAATTCAATCCAATCGGATGAAAATAGTTTCTTCATGCAGAATTTTCTAGGAATTTCACGCCTGGCGGCGGATTTTCCGACATTGAAAAATCTCATTTCAACATATTTCGTATTCTCACCTTACAAATCGAGTTTCAAGTCAATCGGATGAAAAATAGTTTCTTGCATGCAGAATTTTCCGGCCATTTTCCTCCTCGGCGGAATTTCCAAAATCGGGAAAACACGTGTCGAATTATTTCGCGTTCTGTGCTTACAAACCAAATTTTTTTCCCATACAAACTTTTGCGACGCTTTTCCTGTTGGAGTTTTCGAAAACCCCGTCTCAGTACGCACTTTCACCACTAATGGAAACTCCTGTCCCAATTTCAGCCTTCTATCTCTTACTGTTTGCGCTCTGCGTTGATTGCCAATCAGTCAGTGAATTAGTAAGGACAAACTGTTTTATATATAGAGTAGAGTATAAAAATAATGATAAATCATTTATCGTTCCTGTGTACATAAATTGAAACCAGTGGAGTTCGGACATGGCAAAGTTAAAGGATCTACTGGGAATGCTGGAAAATAATAATGTCATGATTATAGGAATAGGTAGCAAACAAATATTGGGATATTACCCTTAGCTTGCAAAGCACTGCTTCTAGGAAATACGGAAAACGAGAGATTTTTTTGCAGATGGCAAAGGCAATCAATTGGAGGAGCTTCGCAGTTACTAAGGTCTTACCGTCCTCAACGGCAGAACAGATGCTGATCCAGAGGGAAATGTCACCTTTATACGCCGCGCTGCTAACTCTGTAATAGATTCTGCTTAACGAAAGGTAATTGGTTACACAATATACTGGACATGAAAGTGGAAGATCAAATATATTCCGACCATCAGCCCCTTGTTGTCACTATCCAAGTGAGCGGAAACGTCCAATCACAAGTAAGCGAGCTCCCGCTTCTACCAAAACTAATGTGGACTGAACGGCACTCGGATTTTTATAAACGCAATCTTGACTCTGCCTTGGATACGGTAGATGAGGCAAGTTGTCCCTCGAAATGCGGAGTTAACGCATTACTGAAATGCATTAAAACGGCAGCCCAACCACTCCAAATACAAAGATAAGAAAACGAGAAGGTCAAGCTAACTTCATCTGTGCCGAAGTTTTTATACCCTTGCAAGTGCTGTTTTTGAAATGTCAGAGTTTAACGCTTACATAAAAATCAAAAATTTTCCTAACTAAAGCCCATTTTCCGACAGATAAACATCTGATTTCGACCAAATTTAGCGAATCTTTTTGAAAACATATAAAAATAAAAAAATCGCCGAGTTTAAGAACGATAAAATTTAAAACAAAAAAATTATTCTCACTAAGACTCATTTTCCGACCGATCGGTCCCATGGCAGCTATAAGATATAGTCATCCGATTTTGACCAAAGTATGCAAATCTGTTTGAAAGCAAATAATATTATTAATGGACGAGTTTAGGGACACTTACATTGAAAACAAAAATGTTTTTCTCACTAAGACCCATTTTTTGACCGATGGTTCCTATGGCAACTATAAGATATAGTCATCCGATCCGGTCGGTTCCGATATATTAGCAGCGTGCAGTAAAAAGAAGACTCTATGCAAAATTTCAGCACGATAGCTTTAAAACTGAGAGACTAGTTTGCGTAGAAACAGACGAACAGACGGACAGACAAACAGACAGACAGACGGACAGACAGACGGACAGACAGACGGACAGACAAAGCTCAATCGACTCAGCTCGTCGCCCTGATCAAGAATATATTTAGTTTATGGGGTCGGAAATGAATATTTCTATGCGTTGCAAACTTCTGGGCAAAATTTTAATACACTTTGCAAGGGTATAAAAATGGGATGCAGCTCTGGTACAATGGTCCATGCGAACCAGCTCGCAATACATCGTTTCGTTTGCTGAGACTGGCAAAAAGGAGCGGCTCAACCACCACCTACCAAAACTAGGGTACATAACAGATAGTAAGACCTACTGCAAGACCTCGCGAGAGATCAATGGCATCCCCTTCACAAGCAGCGATTTCATTAGATGCGTCCCAGCTGGCGCGACACTTTAACGCACTACTAAACCCTCAATGCACCGTGATAAGACCCAACTTTGCTTTCCCATATATTGTAAATACGGCCCTAGATGAAGACATAACAATACAGGAAGTGCAAGAAATAATCGGCGAGCTCAAACTACAAAAGGCCCCAGGAGGCGATAGAATTCCCGCTGAGTTTATAGCATTTGCATCTGAAAGGCTTATAGAAAAACTAACGGCATCTTTCAACTGGATCCTGACAACTGGCGAGACTCCCGATAACTTTAAGAGCGCTATCATATTTCCTATTTACAAAAAAGCAGATTCTAGTGATCCCGCAAACTACAGAGGCATATCCTTTCAAAATGCAATTGCAAAAACGTTCGCTGGAATTCTTCCCCGCAGACTAACATCTTGGGTGGAAAGGGAAAGCCTGATGAGCGAATTCCAAGCTGGTTTTCGCCAACGGATATTCGACAGCCGACAACATATTCTGCCTGAGCAGTATCGCCCGCACCTACATTGACAGCGGTAGAGCATTATACGCCTTCTTCATCGACTTCAAAGCTGCGTTTGACTCGATAGATAGAACTCTTTTATTCTATAAACTCAGCAACATGGGAATGTCTTCAAAAATAAGAACTCTATTGCAAAGTTTGTACACCGGCAGCACCGCCTCGGTATGGGATGGCAATACCCTCTCGGCAGCGTTCAGCACGGAATCGGGGGTGAAGCAAGGGTGCTTGTTGAGCCCTTTACTGTTTGCATTATACTTGGATGATCTCACAGAAAGTTTACCAGGCGGCATCACCTTCAACATCTTCAAAATAAAGGCTCTGATGTACGCAGATGACATTGTCGTTATGGCGGAGTCTCCA
Source organism: Lordiphosa magnipectinata (assembly GCA_037044535.1). NCBI lineage: Eukaryota > Metazoa > Arthropoda > Insecta > Diptera > Drosophilidae > Lordiphosa > Lordiphosa magnipectinata. The sequence goes on along the minus strand of JBAMBO010004307.1, from coordinate 10,913 downwards.
AGTTCGCTTCAAAATATGATCAACGCAATACAAAGATATTGTAATACATGGGCTTTGTCAATTAACATATCGAAGTCGAAAGTGTTAATATTTAAGTAGCATTGGAGAAGACTTGCTAGAAATGAAAATTGGTTCCTGGACGAGAACGGCTAGAACTAGTCAAGGAATATAAATATCTGGGAGTGCTTATCACATACAATGTCAACTACAAATAACACCTTGAAGAAAGACTAGCGCAGGCGAAGGTGACAATTAACAGCACATGGAAGTCCTTCTTATGCAGAAAAGATGTAAAACACAGCTTAAAGTACAAACTTTTCGAGGCCACAGCGAGAGCTGTAATGTGCTATACAAGCCAAGTTTGGGGGGACATAGAATACGAAGAGGTTGAAAATCTCTTACGTTTTTTCGTTAAAAAAATATTCCGACTCCCACAATATATCCCTAATCGTATCTTGATGCTGGAAACTGGACTGTCACCGCTCTATACATACACACTTGATACGAATGTCAACTTTATTATAAAAGCGCTCAGCATGCCAAGCTACCGCATTCCAAATATAGTCGCTACGCTTCTATTAAGCCAGAAAATACAGTGCTTTGAGAGCTGGACTGGATTAGCAATAGAGCACAACGAAACGGTGGACTTATCACGCACCCACGGAATTGGTGAATGGAGAAGCAGAATTATAAATAAAATTGATCAATCGCGTAGAAACAGATGGAGAACTGAAAGGCTGATATACAAGGAACTGGAACAGGAGACTATAAAAAATTTAATGCTACTCAGGAGCGAATGTATCAGAGTACATTTTATTCCTCATATCTCGGAGCACGAAACAAACTGTACAATTTGTAACAGTAGGGAAAAGGAGGATGTGTACCACTTTTTGGGAAGGTGTCCCATGCTAAAGGGTCCGACCTTTTTGGAAAAGAAGAGTTGAGCAATATCGAGATAATAGAGATTCTGAGCGGAAAAACACTGGAACTGCTGGCCAAATATGTATCAGCGGCGCTGCGCTACAGACAGCGCATCTTAGATGGATATTTTTAAATAAAAGAAAATTATAACTGCTATTTATTACTTATAACTATTTATTACTAAAAATTAAGAAATGAAAAGATGTTAAATATTATTCATTCTAATTGGGCTGATGGCAAATGCCAAGCCAAAGCGAACACTTTCATTTGTAAAATCAAATCATGTACCCGACCACTTAAATAAAATAATTACTACTATTACTAATTAAATCAAAATTATATTTTTACGAATATATTTCAGTTTGATGTCAATTAAAGTTGATTGCGCAAGTCGTTTGGATCGCGCAACAATTAGAATTTACTGTCAGCTTCATAAAGATGACGAGATTCGCATTTACACGCTGGCTATGAAAGAGATCCACGGCCAGCATACAAGTCGTAATTTGACTGTGTAGTGTGTGTGCCCAAACAAATCCTAACGTTTATGACATTTGAATCCTATTAGCAGTTAGCGTTCAAATAACTCGCCGAACAATTTCATCAGTTGGCAGCCGGGGGGAAATTTATCGAACAGATCGAAGATCAACCCTGCGCGCTGTCAAAGTCCCGATAGTCATCGTTTCCTGTGTTCTCTTTTCTATTCACTGCTGGCCAAGAAAGGTGTGAAAATTTAAGCTTCGATTAAATCAATCAGCCACCTGTGCAAAGGGCATTACTAGTGTTATTTCGCAGATCGTTTGCCAAATTCTCGAGTTAAAAGTACGTGACCATTAACTTGGGAAATCGTCTCTCATAAATTTCTTGATTTAGGCCTTGGTGCATCTCCATCGTGTGCGGCGGCCACCATTGACCCTTGGTCGACGCTGTTGCTAACGCAGAGCGTGTGGTGGTAGCCGAATCTCAAGTGGTACGGTTCCGTGGACTCCGGCCACATAGCGCTGCTAACACCTGGGTTCTTCTTCTTCTTGCCCTCGTCTTGGGCGATACCAGTGCTGCACTATTATATTGCTGTGTTCTTGTGGTAGACCATGGCCTGCTGTCAATTAGGAGCGTTTTGCGCCTTGCCGCCTCGCCTACGAATTTACGTGCGCCTCTACTCAAACATCGGTTGTCGCAGCCAGAAGTGGATTACGCTCTGGGAATTCTACGCCCATCAGGTTGACCGTGGTCAGTCCTAACGCTCAACGTGCACCTATACACGTTAATCGGAAGAGTTAGCAGATCGTGTACACACCAGTTCCCAGCCTCGTGACGTCGCGTTTTCACGCTGTTACATACTCGCCACTGGATTGGTCTAATGTTACACTGTACTGCAAGTTGGTACACTCAACACTACACTGCTCAACTCGTTGGTCTATACGACACTATCCAGTAGCAGAATTTTGGACATTCAACTTTACCCTTTTTTACCATATTCTTAAATATATCTATAGTAGCAGATAAGTAGGATTAATCATTTCATTATTTAACTCATTCTTAGTATGGTATGTATGCGAAATACTTGCTGTTATTTTACCTAATTCCTTTTAAGTTCATACAGCACACATCCGTCTTCAGGCCTGTCGACTACGATGAGACATGCAGCTGCTTTGTGAGTAGGTACTGCATAGCCGCACACTGAGAATTGTGAGTTAAATACATCCTATATATATAACTGCTAATAGTTCCATCCAACATACTACCTATATTTTGCTTATACATATACCCATTTGAAGGAACAAACTCGCCTATTCTTTCTATCAGTACATAAGCCTTTAAGATTGAATTTTGAAGTTTAATTTGTGTTTTTATAACTTTTATATATAAGCTGTTCTCGCCTGGAAATGTATAGAGACAGCTTTAGTATTAACGATATGTTAATACTACCTCAGTGTATTTTTATAACACAAGGGGTTTTCTTTATTCGATAACGATTATGAATTATAAAGTAAAATGAATTAAAGTTACTTTTAATGGGCACCTGAAGTAAATATTGTTGCATCGGAATCGGGTAAAGGCTAATAGCTGAATATGTCTTTACAGGTTGGGCGGGTATAAGAAGAAGAACATCACCACCTTAGTTCTTCAACATAAGTATAGTGTTCATGTCTTATCTTAGTATCATCTCTTGGTATAACCGTTTGGTTGTTCCCTCATCCTAATCTAACTCTGTCTACTATATTTTATTATGTGACACGGCTGCTCACTATTTGGCAAAAGACCCACCCCACTTTCCCTGAGCACAGTCGACCCCGTAGGCAGAGTACGCTTCCAGTTTGCTGCACACTTGATCGTGTTCGTTACATATTAAATGGCGCCCAACGTGGGGCAGAATAAGCTTAATAACCGGAAAAGGCGATAGCCGAAAAGTGCAGAAAAAGTGTCGTTCCACGATAATTTTTGGTTTTTTGTTTGTACAACTTAGTACAGAGCACTATTTCATCCCGAGCTTCCCAAATTCCTGTCTATTATTCCTTTTCCAACTCAATCACCATCCAATCTTTCTTGTAGTTTCTGTGCATATGCTTGCTTATTAGGATTTTTGGCTTTCTGACTGTCTTCTGCGGAACCTTACCAATAATCAATACATATTGCTAGTTACTATCTAATAATGGTTCGTTAGTAGTGATTTTGATATCCTTTCACTTCGGAACTTTTAGTTTTGATTTTATGTTGATTCTCTACCAGGTGATAGATGTCTTATATCTATAATGGATTGTTTAGGCTAAATGTAATTGAGATTGCTCTTAGTGTTATACACTAAGTTCCTCTTACAGTTTTCTAGAATAAAATCGATTGCTTAAGCGAAATTGAGATTTTTCTTGTTGAATTATTTCGGCAAGTTACTCTTTCGTTTATTCAATCATTCAAACAAAGCTTTTTATACCCTGTTCCCATTAAAAATGGGAAAAGGGGATCATGAAGTTGTGCAAATGTATGTAACAGGCAGAAGGAAGCTTCTCCGACCCTATAAAGTATATATATTCTTGATCAGCATCAACAGCCGAGTCGATATAGCCATGTCCGTCTGTCCGTCTGCTGTATGAACGCGTCGATCTCAGAGACTATAAGAGATAGAGACACAAATTTTGGCATGCACATAGGTGTATACCGTACCCAGATCAAGTTTGTTTCAGATATTGAAAATATCCCCCCCCCCCCACTTCCCCCTTAAGCCGCAAAAAACTGTCACAGCCACAATTTCAAAGTTAGAACCTTGTGGCTTAACATATGCTATCCTAGGCCTTACATCTAACTACCCTCAAAAGGAAAATAAGATACGAGCAAAAACACAAAAGTTATTAAGCAATTGTCTCAATTGAACAGGGTATTTTGTAGTCGGGAAACTCGAGTACAGCGCTCTTACTTGTTATTAGTTCAGTTTTAACTAAGAGAAGACACATACCTATACGTATAATTACAATACTATGATGCAGCAATTTTATGAAAGGTTAAGTCCCAAATTACCTTAAAAACTAAATATCAACTTAACAAATAATCATCGCTTATATCGCTTACCGTTTGGTATTATCGCAAATATCGCTTACCGTTTCGTAATATCGCAAATATCGCTTACCGTTTGGTATTATTTTATCTTTTTTTTTTTTTATTCTCTTTTACGTATAAAGTTACGTGTGTTTTTCATTCGTGCCTGATTAAGTCTATCAGCCTCATGAATATAACATGTCAGTTCAACGTAGTCCAGACAATCTAGCAGCAAGTGTAGCTGTTGAGCCAGCGCTCTGTAATAATTGTAAAGACACCGTGTTGATTGATAATGAGCTGGCTGAGACTCCGTGCAAGCACAAGTTCCATAGATCTTGTATGGTTATATGGCTAGGAACTAACGAATCTTGCCCTACTTGCAGACAACCATGTACATTGGCAGTTTTGAATACTGGTGAAAGTCAGCCAACAGAGCAGCCCTTTCAAGTTCCTAGAGCACCTCGTGGCGCACATCGACAAGGTGCAATTTCCCGAAATAGACCCCATACTAGATCCAATAATCAGCGCAGCAACTCCTCAGCGCAGACAAATAGACAACACACTAACCCTGATATGAGTACTGGACGTGATTCGTCCAACGCTTCATTTGACCCTTCGATGGTTACTGACCAGTGAATACAGCAATTGATCACTACTTCTTTGGATACATTTCGTGCCAGTATGATCATAGCGGTGACTGACGAGATCAGTTCAGCTATTCGAAATCTAAGCTTGGCAAATAACCAGCCCGATGTTCCAAATGAATCAGCAGTTGAGCCCAATAATTCCATGCGTTCCAATAATACCCGCCAAAGTAATAACAGGGATCAAGAAAGTCGTGCTACTTTAAATAGCCGGATAAACGATTCTGTTGATCGCCCGGACAAGATTGCAAGTATTATTTCAAGTTGGCAGATTAAATTCTCAGGATCTTCTAATGACATACATATTGAGTACTTTATTTATCGAGTTAACTGTTTGACTGACCAATATCTTAATGGAAATTGGAGGTTGTTATACCAATTTGCAAATATTCTCTTTTCTGGACCAGCCTTACAGTTTTACTGGCGTTTTCAACGGACCAATAATCGTTCCAACTGGTCTCAACTATGTGATGGTTTGCGAGAGAGATATAGGGATCAACGATCAGAAGAAGATATTAAAGATTCTCTTAGATCTCGTAAACAGCGAAGTGGCGAAAGTTTTGAGGACTTTTTAGACGCAATGTTAAGCATCGTGGATGCTTTGCGTGAGCCAATTTCAGATAGCGAGCTTATTGCTTATATTAAGAGAAACCTTAAGCCTGAATTGAGACTTGAATTGCTTCACGACCCTACACCGACTTTAGCTACTCTGAGAACTGAATGTCACAAGCATGAACAGTTTTGTTTAAGCTTGTCAAACAAACTTATGCCTAGACAGAACCCGAAAAGGCGGTTTTTAAACGAAGTAGTACACGAGGAGGATATTTTGCAAACAACAAATTCAGACATGGTAGAGTCTTTGGACATAAACGCTATTTGCTCAGTCGAAAGAACCAAGTGCTGGAATTGTGATGAGATAGGTCATAGATATCAAGACTGTCTCAAAACCAGAAGAGTATTCTGTTATGGTTGTGGACGTCTTGATACATATAAGCCCACTTGTACTAAATGCCATCCTGAGTCGGAAAACTCTCAACCGGATGTCCGCCCGAGCATAATAAGTGGATATCCTCAGACTATAGCCTTGGAACCTGTGTTGGAAAATTCCACTAACACAAATTTAGCCCCTGACATGACTACTCGAACTACAGACCTTTCAAATAATCCCCGGTTTGAGCCTTATCATATTCGGTTAAAGGAATACAACAAGCGAAGAGCTGAAATATTCACACTGAACGTAAGTTCGGTTTCAAAAACTCGTTCTACAGCCCGATTGATAACCTTTTGGAAGGACAAACGCTCTATAAAGAATGTTATCGTTTTTTCTATTGTTAGTAAAAGCAATGATGGTCGTCCGTACATAGCTCTTACGTTATTTGGTGAAAGATATTTAGCCCTGCTAGATAGTGGAGCTAATAAAAGCGTGTTAGGTGGCCAATTAGCTTAGCGACTGCTTGCAACTAAAACCGAGTTCAAACAACTAAAGGTGAGGTTCGCACAGCCAATGGCTAGATTTAGTATGTGGTAGGCACCGTTACTGCTCCGATAGACTATGACTTACAGCAGAAAAATGTTGAATTTCTGATTGTACCTTCAATCACACAAAATATTATCTGCGGAATGGATTTCTGGTCTGCCTTCGGAATCAAAATTTCAAACGCTTGTGCGGTAAATGAAGTTGGTTTGCCAAACTCATCCGTCTGATAGTATTTCTCTTAGTGCTACTGAGAGAAACAGATTAAAAACTGTCGTAGACTTCTTTCCGTCTTCGGAGCGAGATGGGTTGGGGAAAACGACACTCATACAGCATACCATTGATACTGGGGATGCTAAACCCATAAAACAACGACACTACTCGTTATCCCCTGCCAAGGAACACCAGTTATGCGAAGAAATCGATCGTATGATACGATTAGGAGTGCTTGAAGAAGCACCCGCTTCTGCATGGTCGTCCCCTGCTGTGCTAGTTTCGAAACCGGGCAAGGCAAGAGTTTGTTTGGACTCGCGCAAGATAAATGAAGCAACCGTTAAAGATGCTTACCCTACACCTCTGATCGAAGGATTACTAAGTCGTCTTCCTCCGGTTCATTACATTTCAAAAATCGACTTGGAAGACGCTTTCTGGCAAATTTGTTTGGACGAACCGTCAAAACCAAAAACAGCGATTACTGTTCCTAACCGTCCTCTTTATCAATTTACCAGAATGCCCTTAGGCTTAACGAACGCTCCTCAGACAATGTGCAGACTCATGGACCAAGTAATACCGTATAGCATGAAATCTCATGTGTTAGTATACTTGGATGACCTCTTAGTCATGTCCTCCACATTTGAAGAAAAGTTGTCACACTTGGCTGAGGTAGCAACACAACTTCGAAAAGCTGGACTCACGATAAATATTGGCAAGAGTCAATTTTGTCTTAAGAGGGTCGAATACTTAGGTTACATCGTGGGTGAAGGTACCTTGCAAACCAATCCAGACAAGATTCGAGCCGTGTCAGACCCAAAACCAAACGTCATCTTAAACGATTTTTAGGCATGACCGGTTGGTATCAACGATTCCTTCCCAATTATTCTAGTGTCACGTTTGCTTTAACCGAGTTGCTAAAAGGAAACACATTTGTTTGGAACGACGATGCGCAAAAGGCTTTTCTCGACTTAAAAAGACTTTTGACTTCGGCTCCATTTCTCATTCATCCAAATTACACAAAACCTTTTGTGGTACAATGCGACGCATCAGGGTATGGTGTAGGAGCAGTGTTGGCACAATGTGATGAATGTGGAGTAGAGAGACCTATTGCGTATATGTCAAAGAAGCTCAACAAAGCACAACGCAACTATTCGGTGACAGAGCTAGAGTGCTTGGCGGTTGTCCTAGCGATTGAAAGATTTCGGATGTACATTGAGGGTCACGAATTTACAGTTGATGCGTTGATGCGTTGTCGAGGTGTTTCGAAGAAAATACTGAGTCCCGAAATAGATTTAACTTCCGAAGCATTCAGTTCCAACGAATATGTTGTACTCAAGGATCGCTATATCAAAGCAAACCTTCCCGATTTTCATACCATCGTAAAGAATTTTCTAACGGTAGTGAACAAAATGATGATTCATGGAAGCTTTTTGTACCATTGCAACTGCGTGATAGTGTAATCAAATCGGCTCACGATCCACCTACCTCTTCCCATTGTGGGATAGCTAAATGCTAAGAGCATATTAGACGAAAGTTTTATTGGCCCGGAATGGTGGTAGACGTTCGTACGTATATAGGTATTTGCAACCTATGTAGAACCTCGAAGCATCCAACACAAGCACTTAAAATCCCAATGGGTAAGCAAGTTACGAGTGAACGGCCATTTCAACGACTTCATTGGTCCTTATCCGCGTACAAGGAGAGGAAATATTGGTATTTTTATAATCCTGGACCATTTCTCGAAGTTTACATTCTTAAGACCTGTACGAAAGTTTAACTCCAAGGTTATAATTTCGTTCTTAAAAGAGGATATATTTGATTGTTATGGAGTCCCTGAGGTAATTGTTAGTGATAATGGCACTCAATTTAAAAGCCATGAGTTCGCTACATTTCTCACTAAGCTTGGCATAAAACATGTTCGTACTGCTGCTTACTCACCTCAATCAAATGCCGCAGAAAGAGTTAATCGATCGATTAACGCTGCTTTAAGGTCGTATGTGAGATATGACCAAAGGGAGTGGGATTTGTATCTTGGTAGTATAAACTGTGCACTACGAAATCACATTCACCTGTCTATTGGACAGTCTCCGTATTTTGTTGTATTTGGCTAACATATGCTAACCCATGGGAAAGACTACCAATTGTTGAAAAGGCTATGTTTGCTAAGCGAAGGCTCTGTTAGATTAAACCGATCGGACGAGTTTTGCGAAAAATCGTTCGGATATTCACAAGCACATGCATAAAGCTTATATGACAAATCAGCAAACATACAATTTGCGTGCCAGGCCTCGTTCATTTGACATTGGTCAGGAAGTCTTCAAGCGAAACTTTGCATTGAATAATGCAGCTGCAAATTTTAATGCAAAGCTAGCTCCGATTGGAACAAAAGTTTGGGTGAAGAAAAAGCTCGGAAACTCGTTATATCTACTAGCGGATCTGCATGGCAGGGAATTAGGATCATTTCATGCGAAGGACATCTTCAAAAACATTTGGTTTCGTAGTACCACCCTTTTCAGATTTAATCTTCGCTATTCAGATTCAACTAAAACCTGTGCTGTAGTGGATGTGCCCAACAAATCCTACCGTTTACGCACATTTGAATCCTATTACCAGTTAGCGTTCGAAAAACCCACCGAACAATTTCTTTTCTATTCACTGCTGGCCAAGAAAGGTGTGAAAATTTAAGCTTTGATTAAATCAATCAGCCACCTGTGCAAAGGGCATTACTAGTGTTATTTCGCTGATCGTTTGCCAAATTCTCGAGTTAAAGGTACGTGACCATTAACTTGGGAAATCGTCTCTCATAAATTTCTTGATTTAGGCCTTGGTGCATCTCCATCGTGTGCGGCGGCCACCATTGACCCTTGGTCGACGCTGTTGCTAACGCAGAGCGTGTGGTGGTAGCCGAATCTCAAGTGGTACGGTTCCGTGGACTCCGGCCACATAGCGCTGCTAACACCTGGGTTCTTCTTCTTCTTGCCCTCGTCTTGGGCGATACCAGTGCTGCACGATTATATTGCTGTGTTCTTGTGGTAGACCCTGGCCTGCTGTCAATTAGGAGCGTTTTGCGCCTTGCCGCCTCGCCTACGAATTTACGTGCGCCTCTACTCAAACATCGGTTGTCGCAGCCAGAAGTGGATTACGCTCTGGGAATTCTACGCCCATCAGGTTGACCGTGGTCAATCCTAACGCTCAACGTGCACCTATACATGTTAATCGGAAGAGTTAGCAGATCGTGTACACACCAGTTCCCAGTTCCACACCAGCTCGTGACGTCACGTTTTCACGCTGTTATATACTCGCCACTGGATTGGTCTAATGTTACACTGTACTGCAAGTTGGTACACTCAGCACTACACTGCTCAACTCGTTGGTCTATACGACACTATCCAGTAGCAGAATTTTGGACATTCAACTTTCCCCTCTTTCTACCATATTCCTAAATATATCTATAGTAGCAGATAAGTAGGATTAATCATTTCATTATTTAACTCATTCTTGGTATGGTATGTATGCGAAATACTAGCTGTTATTTTACCCAATTCCTTTTAAGTTCATACTGCTCACACCCGTCTTCAGCTGCAGCTGATTTGTAAGTAAGTACGGCATAGCCGCACACTGAGAATTGTGATTTAAATACATCGTATATATATCAGCTAATAGTTCCATTCAACATCATACATATACAACTTGCCTATACTTTCTATCAGTAACTAAGCATTTAAGATTGAATTTTGAAGTTTAATTTGTATTCTTATAAATTTAATACATAAGCTGTAAAGTTAAATGAATTAAAGTTACTTTTAATCTGCACCTGAAGTAAATATTGTTGCATCAGTATCGGGTAAAGGCTTATAGCTGAATATGTCTTTACAGGTTGGGCGGGTATAAGAAGAAGAACATCACCACCTTAGTTCTTCAACATAAGTATATTGTTCATGTCTTATCTTAGTATAATCTCTTGGTATAACCGTTTGGTTGTTCCCTCATCCTAATCTAACTCTGTCTACTATCTTTTATTATGTGACACGGCAGCTCACTAGTTGGCAAAAGACCCACCCCACTTTCCCTGAGCACAGTCGACCCCGTAGGCAGAGTACGCCTCCAGTTTGCTGCACACTTGATCGTGTTCGTTA